>LGRX02026776.1:41815-96474 GCA_001247695.2 Cymbomonas tetramitiformis | reverse complement strand
TTGTGTGAACCAATCAGTAGGGTTCACCTGCAGTCAGCACCGCCGTGAAGGCGACAGCTGCAGGGAGGTGGTGCAAGGCATGCTCTGAGGGAGGCGGCGGCGGTGATGGGCCTTTTTGGGGGGAATGAGGCACGTGCAGAAGAGGAGGCTGAGCATGAGGTAGCCATCTCCTCACATCGGCCGTGTACCTTTGCTTTGAAGTCCCTTCCGTCCCTCCCTCCTCGCTCTCGCGCTATGCGCAGAGTTTCTTGAGCGCCCTGCGTGGAGCGCATCTGGGTTGGGAGCCGCGCGTTCGCCGTCGTCTCCGTGGAGCCACGTGGCAGGCTGCGTGCACGAGGTTGATCGCGTGCGTCTCGGGAATGCGTGCCCGATGTCTGCAAGTGGTCACCGTGAGAGGGCCTTTTGGGGGAAGAGGTCCCGTCACCTCCCCTGCTTCTAGTGAAGGAAGTGCGCCTGAATTGACCCACACAGGAGGCGTGCGCCGTGACGGTGACCAGTGGGGCAGGGGAATGTCATGCCGGCACTGAGACGACTGTGGAGGTGTCTGTGGCGCAGGAAATTCAAAATGTAAAGCATAAGAAGCAAAGCGCGAAGATGTTGGGCAGCAAGCCGCGGCAAAGTGGTATGGCCCCTCCGGCATGGTTGCTGTGAACTCTGTCTCGCTGTAATTGCCATCATGTGCAACCTGCCCCCAAGTCATCTTCCCGTGTGTGTGCCCATTCCTCGCCAACCAACTTTCACCGGGTGATCAGCGCGAGCGTGAAGCCAAAGCTCGATGCTCAGGAGGTGTTTCGGCATTCAGACCTTTTCAGTGATAGCGGCTCCTATCCGGTGGGCCTTCCCATAGAAGTGTGGAGATCGGCGCATGGCGAGAACCGCATGTTCGCGATTTTCAAAACCATTAGCCGGACTCCGGACAATATCCATTCTCAACAAGGGCACTCGTGCTTTCATGAGAGGGGGAACCGCGAGCTCGGTGATGATGTAGGCCAGGGTCAAAGATGCATAGTTAGGGGGGTATGGGTAAAGAGCGATGTTGACTATTGATTACAGGTAGCAATGGCTTGGTGTGTGCAGGAGAAGAGAGTGTTGAAAAAGAGGGAAGCAAAAGCTCGGATGACGAAGGTGCCAGGCATCACTCCTATGAAGTGAGCGGTTGGTGTGTCGTGTCGCAGTGGTTATGCACGTTGTTCGAGGAACGCGTATTCAGCCATGCGCATCTGAGAGGCTTTTTGATAGCCCTTTTTGCAGTGATCCGTCAAAGGTGTCATAGGTGACGGTTCGGTTGACTTGGATGTGTGAGGGCATGAGAACCTTCGGAGTCGAATGGCAAATTCAAACCCACGCCAAGCTCTTCGCTGAGGATTTAGTAACAACGCACGCAGCACCCTTTGTTAGTTGATTTTTAATCATATCCCAAAAGATTTGCTGATCTTAAAGAGTGGTTATGGGGATCAGATGTGGCACCGCTTGATGACGCTGGGGCCGAAGTTGAGGGAGGGGATGGCTTAGCGGGAGACCTGGAACTCCCGATTGACGAAGAACCGGATGGCGAACTAAAAGAATCAAATATGACAGAAGACCCGGATGAATCCAGCGGAGGGGAAGCATATGATGAGCACGTTGAAAAGGAGAAAGACTACTAAGGCATCATCCCCCAAAGTGAGTGAATCGCGGATACAGCGCGTTTTGTGTACATAGATATGCCATGATTTCGTTGTTCACGAACCTCCGTGGGATTCAGAGTGTTGCGGAAAGGGGTTGTCAAGCTGGAGAGAGCTAGAAATGCAATATTTTATAGTCGACTCTTCGACAGTTTGATGTTTAACAAATGAACAAGGCTGACGGGTGATGCAATTTGTATAACGCCGTAGGTCTGATATGCTGACACGGTTCCTGCGCGAGTCTTTTTTGTGAAATGTTGCTCCATGTGGATCAGACATCTTAAGATGTATGCATCGTTTGCCCTGCCGTGGCAAAATTCTAACGTTGGGCATTCTAATCAAAGTGTTATCTTTGCTTTTGCAACCGTGGCGTTACATGCCGACAATCAATACTACACTACCCAGAGAGTATCGGAAAACTTCAGCAAATCCACGATCTGATCATTATGCTGTACAGTATGCACTATACAGTACGGCATGTTTACAAAGTATAAAATAGCGCAGTTTGGCAACAAAGTGCCCTGATGGCATGCATCGTGGATGACGATGAGGTCATGCATGGCAGCAGAATACGCCATTAAATGGCACGCGTTTGTCATCAAGTCACAGCTGCCGCCTCTGCCTCTTGACCGTATTTTGAGAATGTGCTCCGTTTTCACCATCAGGGTCTTGACTATTCACACCAACTCCATCTATGGAGAAAACACTCAGAATCCTTCTTGTGCGTGATATCGACTCAATGCACAATTTGAGAGAGCTTATGGAATACCATCGCTTCGTTCTACCATGCCAATGCGTATGTGTACATTCCGTCGGTCAGGGAATATCCGGGGAATGTGCCAATTTTCGATCTAGATTCTGCGCGTAAGTACCCGGTCCATGCCTGCAGATGCTGCGCGGCCTTTATAGTGAGAAGAGAGTTTCTCTGTTTTCGCACTGTAAAGAGCGTTTTCGGGTAAAAAGGTACCTACAGCCATGATATATTTCACAATGATACATTATCGGTATGCATTGTGCAAGTTACTGCCATATTATATTGAGTGTTGTGGAACGATTGCTATGCTCCACGTTACAGATTATGCGCATCCGCGACGTGGGAGGAGCATCACGCGATGGCCGCTCCGGAAAAATTAATCGTACCTTAAACAGCGGATTGCCCTGGATTGCCTGCGGCTAACGCTTCCTGGGGTGCAGTTAGGTAGGCTGAGAGTGTTTGTTAGCGCATTGCTACGCATCATTCTTCCCGGATTACACGCGCGTGTTGCTAGTGGCATCCGGCGCTACACCCCTCCACTTTGAGCTCGTGGTTCTCGTACCTTTCGAGCTCAAAAAAAGCGCGGAAACGCACAGTCTATGCTCCAAGAGGTAGATAACAAAATAATTATCAGATGTAAAACATTAGACAACATTAGATAAGTGAATCTTGCAGCGACAGCAGCAGGAGCGAGTTTTGACCTAAGTCGCAGGGAACCCGACTTGCATGTGTTCAGACGTTCCATAGACAGCCGCTGAAACGTTCGGTTACAGAATGCTTGATCGTGCTGTCGTGCCTTCCGCGCAAATTTCGCACAGTGAACCACTATACTAAGCATTCAACGGTGGAGAGAAAAATGCTGATCTGACGGTCATCATCTATAATTCAACGACCGACGGAATGTATACTATGTCTATCGCTAGACTACAGTATGTCCCTGCGTTGTGCATGTGTGCCTATCGGTCGGTGAGGTGCAGGTGCCACGTGGCACGCATGTTGATGTTCCCCGATGACGCATATTCTTGATATAGATATATGTTTTCCCACCGGTACGTTTACTTGCCCCTATATATATACAGAAACACAGGTGGAGCACAGACTCTCGGAACACTAAGATGGCATAACATAAAAATAGTTAGGCATTTTATGTTTGTGCGTGGATCATGGAGCACACACAGCAAGCATATGGCACACTCTCTGGGGGGCAGCAGATACAGGCCCCCACCTCATGGTGGGGGGGAAATCGGTCTCCCCATGACGAAGATAGAAGTACTCTCAGTGTAATTTGATCTAAAGAAAGTATTTGTACACTTAAAAAGAAGCAAGGAGTCTTGTGCTGACATCCTTGAAGTGATACGGCGTGCGTTGCAGTATAGTCGCGAAAGTACTCGGGACCTCTTACCCGGTTTCGGAACCGTGACTTTCGGAACCGGTTCCGAAATCCACCCCTGGTTCCACCGCTTCGCATTGTCGCTGGGGAATATTTTCTGCCACGCAATTGGGCCGTATTGACTCCACGTCATTTGTCCTACATTGCACAAAAAACCCCGTTTGCATTGTCAGATGCGTCAGAAGTTTTGGACGGTCCACAGGTAACTTAGGAGCTAGAACCGAATTTGCCTGGCGCCGCCGTTTCGATGCAAGAAACTCTGTCGGGGAGCTAGGATAACGTTCATCCTTCCAACATTCCAACGTGGCTACATACTTGACAAGAATAAACAGTCCGATCAATAAAGTTGCAACGGTTGAAATGGCTATAAAATAAGGGATAAGTCTACATCGGGGGCCGACATTTCATTTAAATCCACATCGGGGGCCGACATCTCATTTTTAATGACGGGGTACACTATTTTAATTCACATCGGGGCAGACATCTCATTTTAATCACATAGGGACATCTCATTTTAACCATTAATGGGGGCCGACATCTCATTTTAATCTACATCGGGGGCAGACAGGCCTAAACGTTGCACATCGGGTGTAGACATCTCATTTTAATCCACATCGGGGGTAGACATTTCATAGCATGCGTAGACACACTTACATCTGAAACCTAACTTGTGAATGCCAACGAAGCCGCATTATTTCTTTTGCATGACATGCGGGAAACACGCAGCAATGCTAAAAGACCACCTCCAGACCCACTTCCAACAAAACAGCAGCCGAAACGCGCTGCGAGATCCACTGTTGCTCGCGAGGTGGAAGAGGATGTGCGGCCGGCCGCCACTGCTGGCACACCTGACCTAGAAGACCCAGATTTAGACAACAATCTTTTGAAGCTTGCGGGTTGCCTGCCTAACGTTTTACAGCTGGCGCAAACGGACTTCTTAACCGCGCATTCAGCGACGTTCCTGATCCCTGGGGATATATTATTTCATCCAGAACATGGCTTTGGTATCTTTGGGCGCACTGGCAGTCGCACTCGCCCCTCCCTCACAATTCAGAGCTTCCAACTTGGTGAAGATGTCGCAACACAATTTGAAACCTTGCTTCTTTCACCTGCGGTGTATGATATTGACAACGTCTGCGACCTGCAGTTCACCAACCTCAACGTCACAACCTTCTCTTGCTCCCGCCGATCCAGCGTCTCGCATTTGACTGTCGGCTTGAAAACTGTTCCCGCGTATCCAGACGGCATGGAGAAAATGCTAGCAGAGGCTGCAGCAGCTGCTGAGGCTGAACGCAACAACATGTCTGCCAGCCAGGACGAGGAAGATGCGGAGGACGAGGAAGAGGCGGCGTTACTGAATATATCCGAAGAGGAGGAGGAGGAGGAGGGTGTGGAGGACGAGGCGGTTGGTGTGCAGGAGGGAGGAGCGGCAGCAGAAGCATACACCAATCGGCGGCGTGAGCAGAAGCGCCTGTCTGCTAAACGGCGTAGGGTCATGCAGGTTGAGGCTTCCACTCGACTAGCACAAGGAGGGGCGGAGGTTCTACCTCCACGCGAACTGGTTTCCTTGCGAGCTGTTCCTACCAGTGACCTGATCCAGGAGGGGCTCGTTGTTGGCAGCCGCGACAGCGCCCTTCTTCTGACCGCTGAGGTGGAAGAGCGCGATGGCAAGCTCGCCTCGTATGCCAAGAGTTTCCACAAGGGCTTGGGCAAGTTCTATGGAAAAGGTCACCTCCAGTTGCTCGCAGGCTGTGGCGTGGACTCCGAATGCAAGCACTGTGTGGAGTGGAGGCCTGCGCAGGTGAAGGATTCCGAGGGCGCTTGGCGCTGTGTATCTTTCCAGGCGCACACCTGCACCGCTCTCAATCAGGTGAAGGCGCGCACTGCCAGCACCGCATACACACCTGCGCAACTTGCCCCCATCGCGTCGAGGAAGCTTGCGGAGAACCCCAAGTACGACGCCACCGGCCTGAAAAGCGATCTCAGGCGATATCTCTGCTTGGACCCTACTCGCAGTTTCGTACAAAGCGTCATGACCATTGCTAGAGCGAAGCTGAACGGCGATCCTTCAGGGGAGCTCGCGAAGCTGCCTGTACTTGCTCAGCTTCTTCGCGAGCAAGGACACAGGTGCGAGGTCCACACGCTGGGGGCCAAGGAAATGGAGGCAGTGCTCGTGGATATCGAGCACAAGGAATTCTTGCAGGAGCAGAAGGCGAAGCCTGTAGGTCAGCGTGATCGGTGGGATAAAAAAAAGGCTCACAAGTACCCCGTGGAGGAGGGTAAGCAATACTGCCTCGGGTGGTCCTTCGCTCCTTGCACGACGATTCAGACGTTAGACAAGTGCATTCCTGTGAGCTTTGGGGACGGGGCGCATATGCGCAACAACTCAGCAGGGATCCTGATGAGCACGGTGACTCGGGACGCCAATCACCACGTGGTGCCTATGAACTACGCATGTCTCCTCATGAACGAGTGTGAGACCTCGCATAGCATGCAACTGATCTTCTCGAAGGAGGCCTACGGTGACGTCTATGACCACCCCGACCGCCGAGAGGTCTCGGATAAGGACAAGGGTTTGGCGGCTGCTTGGGACACCGTGATGTGTAACGGCAGTCTTTTGTTCACCTGTGCTCGTCACCGTGCGGAGGGTGTGTCCACCACGATCAGGCCTGGCGGCTCGGAAGCCCGGGCGTTGTTTCAGCAAGCGGTGAAGGCACCGACGATCCCGAAGCTTGAAGGGATCAAGGCTCAGTATTCCACACGTGCAGCGGAGTACCTTGGAAAGGCCTCTGATCAGTCACAATACATGGCGGTTTGCGGTAAGCTTCACGGTCAATCCGTGAATAGCTGCGTGGAGTGTATGAACGCGGCCAATGAGAAAGTGCGGGCAGACTTTAAGGAAGGTGTGTTCATGACCAAAGCCCTTCTGACGACCGTCGGCCTGTGTGAAAAGAGGTTCACTGAGAACAAGGCCAAAGCTCAATCGGCCACCGGCCAGTTGCCACCCGCCGTGATCTTGGATGTTGCGGAGTCCATGGAGAAGGCACTCACCATCACGAGCGGAATCTCCTTTACTTCAACTGACAAGGTGGTTGCCAGGGTTGCCTCCACGGTGACACCCGGGGTGCACTACATTAGCACGCTCAGAGCTGGTGAGTCGGCGCAGTGTGATTGCGGTGTCACGGCATTGTCAGGCTTGCCTTGTCACCATAACTTGGCGCATGCGCGGGTGACGGGAAGGAAGTGGGAGGACTACGTGGACCCCTTGAAGACCACCGCTCAGTGGAAGATGCAGTATCCCGCGCATATGGCTTTCCCTCCTGTGCCAAACTTGCTGGATTATGAAGCGCACCCTGCTTATGACCCAGACTTGCTGCTCCCACCTGTGGCGGCAAAGAGGAAGGGCCGCCCAAAGATGCAGAAGCGCGAGCTGGGGGTCTTGGAGAGGATCGGTTCCAAGAAGGCATCCAAGTGCAGCAAGTGCGGTAAAGCAGGACACCGCAGTGATAAGTGTAATAGAATCTAGCTTTCTAACTTAGTGCAGTTAAGTTCAATTGCTAAGTGCTCTTAAGTGTTGTGAAGTGTTGAAAAACTTCAGACTAAACTACTGAGAAGTTGAATTCAGTGCTGAGTGCTGATAAGTTAATGCCAATGAAATTGAAGCATTCTAAGATGAAATAATGCATGCTCACAATTGGCATCACTCATCATTAAGTGATGCATTTGCACACGGAATATTAATGAATGCTTACAATTGGCATCACTCATCAGCAATTGATGCATTTGAAAGTACATGATGTAATGCATGGATGCTAGGATGATCTGGGATGTAATGGCGATTACATGATGTAATGGATGGATGAGCATGATCTGGGATTGAAATGCAATGCATAATTATCCCCGATGTGGATTAAAATGAGATGTCTACACCCGATGTAGATTAAAATGAGATGTCAGCCCCCGATGTAGATTAAAATGGCATGTCAGCCCCCGATGTAGATTAAAAGAGATGTCGCCCCCGATGAGATTAAAATGAAGTGCGCCCCTCCGATGTGGATTAAAATGAAGTGTCTCACTGATGTGGATTGAAAAGTATCCGCCCCGATGGGAGATTAAAATGAGATGTCGGCCCCCGATGTTGATTTAAATGAAATGTCGGCCCCCGATGTAGACTTATCCCATAAAATAATATCACATGTTAAGTACGAGGACTTTGGAGCAAACGATGCCTACCGAATCCGTAATCCATAGTTATTGATTTTTGAGGAGAGGCCTAAAATATTGAATGTCCAAGAAATCTGTCGATGTGGCGCAATAAGCTGCCGTCTCTGACTATCAAGAATTCGGGGCTGTCAATTTATTCATCGGCACCGTTCGCCGAAGATGTAGACATATCTGCATTTAATCGTGTGCACCCGCGAAAAATATAGACTAAAATAGAACGTGGCATTCGACTGCTACGTTGTATTTTTAGAGAAATGATTTAGTTTGGGTTGATTGAGAGATTCGCCTCTCACTCTGTAGATGTCATCGCAGCATTCTGGATTCGCTTTCCCCGTTCATGTTTCGCTTTCCCCATACGCTAGGCCGGACCCATTCGGATAAATCGTTCATTCTTAACAGTGGCAATTATCTGAATCTGACAGTGCATATACGATTCCAGAGATCAAGCGGGTACGACACAAGGTACAAAACACTTACAAAATACCGTCGCCGCTCCCAAGGAATCTGTTCGGACCTTCCGGTGTAAAACATCGGACGGTTTATCCTAATGGGTCCGGTCTACCATACGCATTGTCGCAGACGCTAACTGTCTCAGTCGGGGGAAAATACTGCGCTGCATGTAAGTTATTAACTATGTACTTTCAAGGTATCACCAAGCGCTTGTCCCCCCGAACTGACCCAGAATGCACTGAAGTACTGATTAGTGTAATGATGTATGAATTAAAAGCAATTTGTTTGTGTCTAATATTATCAGCTATTCCTGCTGAGAGTATAGACACCTTCCTTGCCGGGAATGATAGCCATTGTCGCAGCTATCGACGGTTTCAAAACCCTGAATTACCGCGCACTATACCCAAATGAACGCGCCAAACCACAGCGAGATGTGCGGTTGAGCGTTCAGTCCTAAGTGCAATTTATTTTGGACAGGTGTCGCATATGAGATACTTTTTCCCCAGTGCTTCATTCCTTCACCCAATGCGCATGCTCGCTTGCAAGTGAGCGCGCGGTTGAAGGAAGAAATCCCGTGGGAAAACGTGGACGCGGTTAGCATCCGCGTTTCCGCTAGAGGTGACATTGCACTGTGAAACACTCAGTATGTGTTTATTATGCGTATGTGATATGCGTGATCTGCGCATGCCGTGCAGTATGCGTCCCTACTGGGCGTGAGTCGAGATGGCTGGCTCGAATCGCGCCCATTACCCCCCTTCACAATAACCGTTCAGCAACCTGATTACTGGACGGATCTTGCGCGCGCAAAAAATATGTGGTTCCTAAGACACCTAATAATTGATATGCAAAGGTTCGTTGTGTTTGGCATACGGTAGTATGCCGAACATAACACCCTCAGGACAGCCGCGCACGCAGTGATGGCTTGAGCAAGTCGCTGTCCAGATAATGGGGAAAGGGTTGTTTTTCACCGTTGCTTTGTTATGAATCAACGCACATCACTGACGTGGACCCGAACGACGGCATCACCAGATCATTCGACGCGATTTTATTCCGTTTATATTATGTGCGTCCCAGAAACATTATTGGCTGAATTACATTACCGGACCCTCACTGGCTAAGGCATTGGCACGACACACGCACATATTGATTTTTTCGTCAGCCATCGTCAGCAGTCATTTTATATGTTGGGATACTATAGTATGTGGAAATCGTAAAGCGTATGCGTTTACCCGATGTGTTCTTACCGAATCTTTTTTAAAATATAATTTATATTGCACTCCATTCTGACGACTAAATGCGATCCTGTACACGGACTGGAGCTCTTACGGCATCGGTGTCGTCCTGGGACAAGTCGGTGAGGATGGGCAGGAGCACATATGCGTTGCCATCAGCAGATCCCTGGGAAACATCGAGTACGCCAGCTACCAAGGGGAGATGCTCGCGGTCGTTTGGGCGGTGCCTTCGCTCAGGCAGTACCTGCACGGGATCCATTTCACCTTGGTGACAGATAGATCACTCACCCCTGACGACGCTCGTGGCGAAGAAGGACTTACAGGGCCAGCACCTGCGATGGGCAATCTCGCTTCAGGAGTTCAGCTGCACGGTCAAGTACCGTCCGGGAGTCAGCAATGCCAATGCCGACGTGCCGTCGAGGTTTCCGCGCGAGACCACGCAGGATGAAACGGGTGCCCCCGGGCTGGACAGGGAGGAGGTCGAGGAGGCCAGTGCAGCACCGGACAGGGTGCGTATGTACCTGGCGCTGAACGAACCAGAGGAGGAGATCGCGACACCTGAGACACTTGTGTGGCGAACTTTTGCCAGATAGTGGTTTTGCAAGAACGGGAGTCTGCAGAGGCGAGCACACGAAGATGGTCCAACGTGGCGGTGGACACGCAGATGGGACCACCGCTGGACAGTGAAGACTCGAGCGCGGGAGATAAGTCGAGGGCAGCCTCCAACTGGAACAGAGTGCGTGAGATGGTATGGCGCTGCGCCAGCAAGCATCACTGGGTGTCATTTCTGAGCCTGGACGGCACGCCAGCAGTATACGATAAGGGACTGAGGCCACCGGGACAGCCGTGGGCCGTGCGCAAGCTGGACACCAGAACGCTGAACCCGGACTTCTTCTCCAAGGCCAGGCAGCAAGGGGTCACCTGCTACTGTATGAGCCCTATTGAGGCATGTGCGCGGGGCTGGAGATGCTCCTCAGGAACGGGGTCAAGGTCAACAACTACTTGTACCAGGACGTCTCGGAGCACAGTAAGCGAGTCGCCAAGGCCAGGTGTGCGGAGATGGTTCGCCAGTACCCTGCACAGCTGACGGAAGGAGCATTGCGTTTGGAGGCGCTACCTGACGACATGAAGTTGAACTCCAGGGACATGCTGATCCAGCAGGGAGCGCTGACGGGTGAGCAGTGGGTGCTCATATGCGGCTACCCATGCCAAGACCTGTCGTCGCCAGCGGGCAAGCAGGACGAGGGGCTGGATGGAAGGCACAACCGGCTGTTCTATGAGGTGGTGAGAGTGACCTCCATGCTGCAGCAGCTGCAGCCCCTGAACCCACCTGCCTACAACTTCGAGAACGTGTCCCCGCTGTCGGTCACGCAGAACTCCAGAATGTGCAGGGAGGTGTTTCCGCACATCGCTCGGATAGTGGGCCAGCCGGTGTCGTTCGATGCGGCTCAGCTGGGATCCTATGCGCACAGGCTACGGGCATACTGGATCAACCTGCACGACAAGTGTCTACTGCCCCGGGGTCCTTATTACAGGACCCAAATCGCGTTGGGTCCTTTCACAAGGACCACGTTTTCAAGATTTTTTATGAGCACCTTCTCAAGATATATTGAGGCAACCACCAATAAGGTAGACTAATTATGACCCAAACTAGCTTGTCCTATAAACGTTTGGCATATATCCAATGTGGCATGCGTATATTGGTAGTATTACTACTAGTAACCCTGAAATTTTCAACGTTGAAATGTTTGAAAACGAGGTGTGCCGCTCTCGATTTTTTTTCAAACAAGATTTTGAAGCGCACATCACCAGCGTTATCTTAAACTGATAGCATACATCATAACCAGTGATGATGGGTGGGTGGTTGTACATGGTGGCATCCCATTATAGGCTGCTTTTATAGCAGGCATGTGGCACGCGTGGGTGGTACGTTTATGCATAATTTGACGATTTTTCGAAAAAAAAATGGCATTTAGAAGTGTTAGAAGGTTGGAGAAGTTTGGAGAAGGTTTGGACAAACTCAAAAATGTAAAATTTTGACATTTCGGGTTTTGGAGTAGCCGTGCGGGGCCATTTCGTTTACTGCAAATACCAGGGAATGAAGTTGTGCACATGGAATGCTTGCGCGACACATTAATAAGTTTATAAAAGGCCATTACAAGGTTTGGGAAGGTGCAACATGATATTAGAAGGCAGTAAAAAGTTGCATATCCAATATTTTAGGGTTTTAGGGTTGCTGGCGGGGTGGTGTGGGTGAAATATTAGTTGTGAGAGGGGGTTCGGCGTATGCGGGGTCCGCTATAAAGTGCACAATTTCGGGAAATTATGATATTACACGGTTTGATACTTTTGAAGAAGTTTGGAGAAGGTTTGGACAAACTCAAAAATATAAAAGTTTGACGTTTAGGGTTTTGGAGTAGTCGCGCGGGGCCATTTTGGTCACTGCAAACAGCAGGAAATCGTGTTTTGCACTTGGCATGCATGCGCGGCATATGAATGTGTTGCTACAAGGCCAATAACAAGCGGGAAATGATATTATATGATTTGATATTTTTGGAGAACATCGGAGAAGGTTCGTAGAAACAAAATAATGCAATATTTTGATATTTTGGGTTTTGCAGGAGCTGCGCGGGACCAATTTGTTCACTGCAAATATCAGGATGGTTGCCGTGTCATGCACACGGGCGATGTTTTGAAAATAAAGAGCAATTCAATATGCAAGTGCATTTCCATGCTTATATTCCAATGTTCATACACAACCTAATGTATGAATACTTGCAAGTGACATGATGAGCGTAGTGTCAGATTATTACAATTATGCAAAATTGCAGCTTGCTGTAGCACGAAACACCAAGATACGGCTCTCGGGACAGCTCAATAATAGCACTTTATCTAGGCAAACGATTTCTAAGCTAGCGCCTGTCGAACAGCTCTTCCAAGGAAACACGTGAGCGTGAAGCCCCACGAGCAAGGTCCTGCAATTGATCCGCGGTCAGGGTGAAAAGCTGCTGTGCTGGTTGGGCGAGCTGCTGTGGTTGGGCGAGCACTGCGGTTGCGCGAGCAGCTGGGGTTGCGCGAGGAGTTGCGGTGGTTGCGCGAATAGCTGGGGTTGCGCGAATAGCTGGGGTTGCGCGAGCAATTGTGGTTGCAGCTGGTAGGATTGCTGAAGCTGCGAGAGCTGCTGGAGCTGCTGAAGTTGTTGCAGCTGTTGAAGCTGCTGGAGTTCTTGCAGCTGTTGAAGCTGCTGAGGCTGCTGCACCGGTTGAAGCTGTTGGGGCTGCAGCAACGGTTGAAGCTGCTGGAGCTGCTGCATCTGTTGAAGCTGCTGGGGTAGCTGCACCTGTTGAAGCTGAGACTGGGGCTGCGGGAGTTGCTGCAGCTGCAAGGGCTGCTGCGGCTGTTGAAGCTGCTTAGGAGGCGGCAGCACCTGTTGAAGCTGAGACGGGGGCTGCGGGAGTTGCTGCAGCAGGGGCTGCTGCGGCTGTTGAAGCTGCTGAGGCGGCAGCACCTGTTGAAGCTGAGACGGGGGCTGCGGGAGTTGCTGCAGCTGCAAGGGCTGTTGCGGCTGTTGAAGCTGTTGAGGCGGCAACACCTGCTGAAACTGCTGGGGTTGCAGCACCTGACGAACCTGAGACTGGGACTGTGGGAGTTGCTGCAGTTGCTGGGCCAGGAGGAGTTCCTCCTGCTGCTGGGCCTGCGGGACGTCCTGCCGAACTGCTTCCGGACTTGAGATCATTGATGGTAGCGGGGGCACCATCTGCACCCCTTCGGAGACACGGACTCCACCCTCCGTCCCTTGCTCCGCCGTGGGCGTCGCCGACGCCGCAGGTGCCGGTCGCGGTTCCTCGGAGGCCGGCACTTGCGGCACGAGCGTCTCCAAACTAGCGCGCTCCACCTCTAAGCGCCGGTCCAGTGCGCTCTGCTGTCTCTGCTCCAACGCTTCCAAGCTCCGACCAAACTCCTCTCCCTGCTTCCTCAATTCTTCTTCAGCTCCTCCAACTGTTCACTCGTCACGCCCACCTGCACAGACCCACTTCTTCCTTCCTCTACTACCTCTACCTGCGCCGCCCGTGGGACCGCCAGCACCCCACTGCCGACACTTGACCTCCGGCCTCGAGAACGACCACCTCCAGCTTTCCCCGTGCCTTTCCCCATGCCAGCATCAAGTGCCCTACCCGACACGTCGCTCGGTGCTTGGCAGGGCATATATCTTACCGTGGCGGGCCGGCCCGGGGCCGTAGCGTGTCACGCCGGGCCGAAAGCGGGCCGGGATTGGATCCGGCTGCGGGCCGTAGACGAACAGTGAAAATCTCAAAAATTTACGTGAAATTTTCGATTTTCATGATATTCCCATACTTAAAATTGGAAAAATTTGCCTGCGGCGGGCAATTTTCGAGACGGGCCGGGCTGGCCGAAACCGGGCCTGAAAGATTTGCAACTGCGGACCGCAAAATCTTTTGGAAGATATATGCTCTGGTGCTTGGCTCCCCCTTCGGTGTGGAACGGCCAGGTGCGCAGGCGCGGCAACCCGCTTCTGCAAGGTGTAGCCGTCAGCCAAATCCGACCTCATGCGCTTCCTTCCTGAGGCCCCTTTAGACGCAATTGTCTCAGGCGGTGCATCCTCTGTGACCGTATCCCCCTCGGAACCCGCGCCCCCACGGCTAGGGGCAACCGATGCCGCGTCCTTGTCCACGAAGAGGTAGTCGTCACGGGTAACGCTCGCTCCTAACTCCACCCGGTCCGCAGTATTCACCTGCCTCAACGGGGCCCTCACCGACACGCCCTCCTGCAAGCCCTTCGCTTTTTCCACCGCAATCTGTTGTGGCACAAACTTCCTGAGGACCTGGTACACTTGGTCGATCTTCTCATTGTCACGGAAGTAAGCCTCCCCTCGGGCTTTGTCCGTTACGCCCACGTTCAGCTTGTTCATGCGGAAGGTGTGAAACATCTCCGGGTCGGCGTTCGGCCCATCGATTGGCCCCCCGCAATGGACAAACCACCCTTTATTCTTTATGTGCAGGATTGAGCCTACCAAGTACCCCCCCGAGTGACCCTGGTGAAACACCACTCCGCCGTACGAGAATTTCCCGTTCGATTTCTCGGCGCATCCCTCCTTATCACCAAAGCCGTCGCCATACACATACTGTACCGCGGCCTATAGTTAATGTACTTGTTGTACTCGTGAACACGTTGCGGCAGATCCATGTCCTTCCACTGACTGTCCTTCCGCTGACGGTCACCTACGGGCAATGCCTGTGCGGGAGTGTTCGTGGGTTGCTCCGCCGCTCCCGCTTCAACAAGGGGCGGGGGCGCCCATATCCACCCTGCCTGCGAGCGGCCTTGGCGCCACAGGGCGTTGCGAACGCCGTTTCCCCCATAACGGGCATAGTCCCAATATCGGGAAGGTGTTGACGGATGTTTAGCTTCGGGTAACCGGGTATTTCGGAGCGTGTTTACCGCATTTGGTGAGTTTATAGGAAGGCCTGCTCGCGCGGTGCGAGGAACACACTTGCAGCCGGCCTTGGCGCCCGACAGGGCGCTGCGAGCGCCGTTTCACTTATAACGGGCGAAGTCCCGATATCGGGAAGGTGTTGACGGATGTTTAGCTTCGGGTAAGGTATTTCGGAGCGTGTTTACCGCATTTGGTCAGTTTATAGGAAGGCCTGCTCGCGCGGTGCACGGGAAAACACCTGCAAGCGGCCTTGGCGCCACAGGGCGCTGCGAGCGCCGTTTGGCTCCCAATGGGCGAAGTCCCAATATCGGGAAGGTGTTCGGGGTTACGTTTAGCTTCGGGTAAGGTATTTCGCGGAGCGTGTTTACCGCATTTGGTGATTTTATAGGAAGGCCTGCTCGCGCGGTGCGAGGAACACACTTGCAGGCGGCCTTGGCGCCACAGGGCGCCGCGAGCGCCGTTTCCCCCATAACGGGCGAAGTCCCAATATCGGGAAGGTGTTGACGGATGTTTAGCTTCGGGTAAGGTATTTCGGAGCGTGTTTACCGCATTCGGTCGGTTTATAGGAAGGCCTGCTCGCGCGGTGCAAGGACCACGCCTGCAGGCGGCCTTGGCGCCACCGCAGGGCGCTGCGAGCGCCGTTTGGCTCAAAACGGGCAAAGTCCCAATATTGGGAAGGTGTTGACGGATGTTTAACTTCGGGTAAGGTACGATTTCGGCGGAGTGTGTTTACCGCATTTGGTCGGTTTACAGGAAGGCCTGCTCGCGCAACGTTCAAACCACGCTCTTTGTAGGTCCCATACACTCTTAACAACGTATTTTTTTGTGCATGCCAAAATGGTCGAAGTCCCAAAATTTGGGATGTGCTGAGGGGGCCTAAAATTCAATTAATGTACCCTGATGGCAGCCCCCTCCTTCCCGCGAGTTTTTAGGATGATTAGATAATTTTCCAGCATGGGCACTTTTTTAGTACTGTAGGGAGTCTCCTGAATGGGCTCTCGCTCTATCACTATCTTGTGTCTATCGTATGGGGACATTTGTAAGATTGCCCTTCTTAATAATAATTTAAGGATAATTTTGTAAAAGAATACGTCTCTGGTCTCTCTGAAATTCAGGAACCTGCCAGACTCCAAAACCTCTCTCGTCGAATCCATCTTTAAATAAGAAAGCAGCTGTTTCGTTGGCGGCACACGTTAGTCAGTTGCGGCTATTCGACCTTGACCGTTCTGTGCCACTAGGTCCTAAGTCACACAGCACAGTGGGTCGAGAGCGAACACGAACTCCACCTCGATATACTGGAGAGTGTACTGTGAGTGATTAAGGGAAATCGAGGGTGCTGGCTTTGACGCGTGCAATGCGGAACTTCCTCAACACTGCCTAAGCGTTCTCTCCACTTATTGTGCCAAGCACGGAAATCGAAACAGGATGCACTAATATAAGCTTGAATAGCTATATAGCTCGCTCTCAAATGGCACATAGGGCGCCAAACACTTCGTCAGGTGGACGAGTGTTTTCTTTTGGACTTTACAGGAGAGCCCTCGCTTCCCTATTCGGTGTGGCGCTTCTCGTACAACTGTGCACTCGTGTTCCTCGCACACCTTCACTCGACGGTCGCATGCGTCCTGATGCGCTCGATTTATCTGAAGGTCCCTCCCACCTTCCAAACACCATTTTGGACTCATGTTCGTTTGAAGCTTGTAGACTGCGGTAATCATTCTGGTTGACATCTGCAGGGTCACAGGCGCCTCTCACCCCGCTCAGATCATCCGATGATGCCGAGCGGTTTACGCAAGCGAGTTTGCAGCAGCCCGCTGCCTCACCAAGTCCCCGCATCAACCCTCTATCACCATCTCCACGCGACCCACCTTTCAAAGAAAACTCGAAACAGTGCACCTGCGTGGATGGTGAGATCACGGGACTTTGCTTGGAAGTTGGTCTCGCAGTCGCATCGTCACTCTGCGCGGGGCTCGAAGGTACCAAGGTGATCGCTACTCTTCTATATTTTTGTCTGCATCGATCAAATTTCAAGTGCTTCCCAATCCCTGAAAAATAGGCATCGAAGCGGGTCCCACGCAACAGCTCCCAATTCGATATTCAGTTGCCCACTACAGACTACAGACGAGTACAAGCTACATATTTGAGGCGGCCATGTTCTCTATTGTGAGGCGGCCATGATTCCTTTCAGCCTTATCGTTTGATTTCGAAACCAAAAGAAGGCATACGCGATTTGTCCCAAAGTGTGTTTTGGTAACAAGACTACCTGCTGTGCCTCAGATCTCCAAAGTCGCCGAAGCCATTTGGGAGGTTGCCAAGTTGCTGAAGGAAAGTGGGCAGTTGCCTCCGCTATCGGTGCCGGAGCTTGACCGCGCGAACCTCTTCTATTCCAAAGAGAATCGGGAAAGGTACTAACGCTCGTCTTCGTCGACCTTCTCACATGTGTTCGTTGTACTTGTACGTAGGACTTCCCTGTCCGCCTCCCCGCTCTGCCCACAACAAACGCCGCGCCTTCGAGCTTCAGGTTGCAAGCCTTTGGGGAAGGCGCCACCGCCTTCGACGGCGTGTCCTCCGACGTGCTCCCGGACACTGCCCCGTCTCTGGGTCCTCTCCAGACCTGCGCACTTGTAGGCAACAGCGGAAGTTTGACAGCGGGCGCGGCTCTCGGGGCTCACATCGACCAGCAGCAGGTGCATACACGCCTCAGAGATACCTGCATACTTTCGACTTTGTCACTTTGTCAGGGGTGTTGTGCACCTCTGCTACTGGGGCTAATACTCGCCAGGGGTCTTGTGGAAGTCTATGACCTTGGGGTTTAGGTTTTGGGAGTCTCACCAGTTGGACTCGCTTCGGATATGCACTATTCTTGCTGTCTTCATATCTACCAGTACGGGCGGCTTGCAGGCGGTGGTACGGATAAACCAGGCGCCGGCGGGCAAGAGGTGAGCTCTTTCGGGTTCGAAAGCAGAATTGAGGACACGTTTGACACCGTTGTTGCTCGCACCAAACACCGCTGTTGCCTCACCGCACGTCAATGTCACGCGTATGGCGTTTTGCATTAAACACCGACTTCGCTGGCAGGTTGCACAAGCCTTCATCAAGCCTGCTTCCAGCCTCTGATGCACCGAGCACGCATCATGTTGCGCAGGCAGCATTTTTGGCCGTTTTTGACACGTAAAGCGGTTTCCGAGCACCTCCAAAACTAACCTGCGCTTGCAATCAGGACTTAGAATGAGGTCCCCATGGAAACCCTCAGGGTGCCTTAAAAGAGGCCGCTAAGAGGGTCCCGAAGTTCCTCTGAAGGGATCCCGTGAAGCGTTCCTCGAGCGTCTCTGAGGAAGTCGGGGCGCCTAAATCTCCCTAAGGGCGCTGGGATGAAGCAGGTACGCCAAGTGGGTAGGGGCACGGACTACGCATCGCGTGCTGAACAAGAAGTGGGCCATGATTTATGGCCAGCCCCAGGATCGCTGGGGCCACCGAGGGACGGATGTTATCCACGCCCGAAGGCGCCAGGAGATGCTGGAGGACTTGCGCAGGGAGCGCGCGACCCTGCTGGCGACTCGATCCGACACGGAAGACTTAACTGCGCTCGTCTCTTCGGTACTCGGGATGCAATCCCTGGAGTGCCCCCCAGGGAGTGTGGGGATGGGAGCCAGTACCACAGACTGCGCCCGAGCTTACCTTGTATCTCGGACCGTGCTCGCCAACGCCCACCGTCTGCTTGCAGCATTCCGCTTTGGTGCGGCCTCACGCATCACACGAGGCACCAATCGCCACGCAGTCATAAGCCACCACGAGGCACCAATCGCCACGCTACCATGAGCCATCAATGGCCATACAACCATGAGCCATCAATGGCCATATAACCATGAGCCATCAATGGCCATGCAACCATGAGCCATCAATGGCCATACAACCATGAGCCATCAATGGCCATGCAACCATGCGCCATCAATGGCCACTTAACCATGAGCCATCAATGGCCATACAACCATGAGCCATCAATGGCCATACAACCATGAGCCATCAATGGCCCCATACAACCATGCGCCATCAGACCAGCCAGCTGGCCATGAAACCATCAATGGCCATGCAACCATGAGCCATCAATGGCCATGCAACCATGAGCCATCAATGGCCGTACAACCACATGCGCCATCAATGGCCATACAACCATGAGCCATCAATGGCCATGCAGCCGCGAAGCCATCAATGGCCCGCCCACAACCATGCGCCATCAATGGCCATGCAACCATGGCCATCAATGACATGCAACGATGCGCCATCAATGGCCATGCAACCATGAGCCATCAATGGCCATGCAGCCGTGAGGAAGCCATCAATGGCCCACGCAACCATGAGAAGCCATCAATGGCCATACAACCATGAGCCATCAATGGCCATACAACCATGAGCCATCAATGGCCATACAACCATGCGCCATCAATGGCCATGGAACCATGAGCCATCAATGGCCATGCAACCATGAGCCATCAATGGCCATGCAACCATGAGCCATCAATGGCCATGCAACCATGCGCCATCAATGGCCATGCAACCGTGAGCCATCAATGGCCACGCAACCATGCGCCATCAATGGCCATGCAACCATGAGCCATCAATGGCCATGCAACCATGCGCCATCAATGGCCATACAACCATGAGCCATCAATGGCCATGCAACCATGCGCCATCAATGGCCATGCAACCATGAGCCATCAATGGCCATGCAACCATGAGCCATCAATGGCCATGCAACCACGAGCCATTAATGGCCATACAACCATGCGCCATCAATGGCCATGCAACCATGAGCCATCATGTGCACAAGCCATCAGCCATCAATGGCCCGCCCCACAACCAGCATGCGCCATCAATGGCCACACGCCCACAGCCATGCGCCATCAATGGCCATACAACCATGAGCCATCAATGGCCATGCAATCATGAGCCATCAATGGCCATACAACCATGAGCCATCAATGGCCATGCAGTCATAAGCCATCAATGGCCATACAACCATGCGCCATCAATGGCCATACAACCATGAGCCATCAATGGCCATGGAACCATGCGCCATCAATGGCCATACAACTATGAGCCATCAATGGCCATACAACCATGCGCCATCAATGGCCATACAACCATGAGCCATCAATGGCCATGGAACCATGCGCCATCAATGGCCATACAACTATGAGCCATCAATGGCCATACAACTATGCGCCATCAATGGCCATACAACCATGGAGCCATCAATGGCCATGGGAACCATGAGCCATCAATGGCCATACAACCATGAGCCATCAATGGCCATACAACCATAGCGCCATCAGTGGCCAACAGTAACCATGAGCCATCAATGGCCATGCAACCATGAGCCAGCAATGGCCATGCAACCATGAGCCATCAATGGCCATACAACCATGAGCCATCAATGGCCATACAACCATGAGCCATCAATGGCCATACAACCGTGAGCCATCAATGGCCATACAACCATGAGCCATTAATGGCCATGCAACCATGAGCCATCAATGGCCATACAACCATCCATCAATCACCACGCAGCCAGTTATAAGCCCTTAATCACCACGAATCCAGTTATAAGCCCTCAATCACCACGCAGCCAGTTATAAGCCCTCAATCGCCATGCAGCCAGTTATAATCCCTCAATCGCCATGCAGCCAATTATAAGCCCTCAATCACCATGCAGCTAGTTATAAGCCCTCAATGGCCACGCAGCCATAGGCCACGCTGCGTTGATCGGAGCAGTAAGCAGGCGCTGTGCAGCCATCTAAGCTCATGCGTGCGGTGATCGGAGCAGCAACGGGCTGTGGTGCAGACGTACACAGTGGGCGATTGGAAGTAAGTTGTCAGGTGGTTTTTCACAGGTGTGCAGATAACGAACTCCCGCTCGGAGGTCAAGCAGGTGGGGCTCCCCGCACGGCATCCGCAGTGCAGCACCTTCTGCCAGCGATGGCGCTCTTTGTGAAGCATTCCGACTGTGTGCGTTTGATGCCTTGGAGAATCTGTCTGCATTTACTGGTTCCGGGTACCCGCAATTACTGATGTAACTGTAGGATCGATTCCAGATAGTCGCGAAGATGTTGACGTGTGTGCACTTGGGACTTTTTTTTCGTGGCGATGGTACAGTGGTTCCCGGGAAGCAATCAGCCGTCGACCGGACTTATCGGCCTCTACCTACTCATGCAGGTGAGGAAGATAGCTCTATGCGCATATATGTAAACAACCTTGTGTGTGTGTATATATGATTTGGATGATGGGATGTGGCTGTCCCTGTGGTACCCTTCTGGCGGGTACTGCCTCTTTGAGGGCGTCGGGGATTCGTCTGCGGCTGGCTCTATTTATGTCCAGTGCCTTGGGGCTTTTTCACCTGCCGGGGGACTGGTGGTTGACAGCCACTTTATGGGGTGCTGGCATCTCGTTGTGAACGGGGACGGCCACTGGAATGATTTGGATGATGGGATGTGGCTGTCCCTGTGGTACCCTTCTGACGGGTACTGCCTCTTTGAGTGCGTCGGGGATTCGTCTACGGCTCGCTTTTTGGGAGTGTCTTGGATTCGTCTGACGCTAGCTCCCTCTCCGTGTACAGTGCTCATGGTTATTACACATGCCGGGGGACTTGTGTTCTTTGACCTTGATATGAAGTACTGGCGGATCGCTGTGAACGGGGACGACCGCCGGGTGGAAGTGGGTTTTGGGAGGCGGTTATCCCTGTGGTGCCATTCTGGCGGGCACTGCCTCTTGGAGAGCTCGGTAGATTCGTCTGTCTGCGAGGAGAGGCAGAAGGTGGTGATGTACTCCTTCTGTGTTTTCCCTTGAATTTTGTGGGGAGCACTTAGGTGCCCGCATGTTTTCTTTTTTTGACATGGGGTGTCCATGCTGTGTGGTGTGACTGCATTCATGACATAACCATGGACCAACAGGTCCCATCCATCGACCGGGAGCCACTGGGGGGCATGCCAGCAGGGTCCGTTTTAATCTGTAACCCAGAGACCAACAATTGTTTGGCGACGATCGGTCACATCGTATCATCTTTCCATGCTGCTTTGCATTTGGGTTGGGAATATGTTTGTGTTTGTGGTATCTTGTCACGGCCCCGCCCTGCTCTTGATTTGCTTCTCACATCCACTGGGATGATGGTGGGCTGGCTTTTGCTTGCCGATCTCATGCCGTTCAGTGTATATATGATTTGGATGATGGGATGTGGCTGTCCCTGTGGTACCCTTCTGACGGGTACTGCCTCTTTGAGTGCGTCCGGGATTCGTCTACGGCTCGCTTTTTGGGAGTGTCTTGGATTTGTCTGACGCTAGCTCCCTCTCCGTGTACAGTGCTCATGGTTATTACACATGCCGGGGGACTTGTGTTCTTTGACCTTGATATGAGTACTGGCGGATCGCTGTGAACGGGGACGGCCGCCGGGTGGAAGTGGTTTTTGGGAGGCGGTTATCCCTGTGGTGCCGTTCTGGCGGGCACTGCCTCTTGGAGAGCTCGGTAGATTCGTCTGTCGTGCTGCGAGGAGAGGCAGAAGGTGGTGATGTACTCCTTCTGTGTTTTCCCTTGAATTTCGTGGGGAGCACTTAGGTGCCCGCATGTTTCCTTGTTTTGACATGGGGTGTCCATGCTGTGTGGTGTGACTGCATTCGTGACATAACCATGGACCAACAGGTCCCATCCATCGACCGGGAGCCACTGGGGGGCATGCCAGCAGGGTCCGTTTACTCTGTAACCCAGAGACCAACAGTTGTTTGGCGACGATTGGTCACATCGTATCATCTTTCCATGCTGCTTTGCATTTGGGTTGGGAATATGTATGCGTTTGTGGTGTCTTGTCACGGCCCCGCCCTGCTCTTGATTTGCTTCTCACATCCACTGGGATGATGGTGGGCTGGCTTTTGTTGGCCGATCTCATGCCGTTCAGTGTGTGTATATATATCTCGCCTGGTGGAAGTGGGTTTTGGGAGGCGGTTATCCCTGTGGTGCCATTCTGGCGGGCACTGCCTCTTGGAGAGCTCGGTAGATTCGTCTGTCGTGCTGCGAGGAGAGGCAGAAGGTGGTGATGTACTCCTTCTGTGTTTTCCCTTGAATTTTGTGGGAAGCACTTAGGTGCCCGCATGTTTCCTTGTTTTGACATGGGGTGTCCATGCTGTGTGGTGTGACTGCATTCGTGACATAACCATGGACCAACAGGTCCCATCCATCGACCGGGAGCCACTGGGGGGCATGCCAGCAGGGTCCGCTTACTCCGTAACCCAGAGACCAACAGTTGTTTGGCGACGATCGGTCACATCGTATCATCTTTCCATGCTGCTTTGCATTTGGGTTGGGAATATGTATGCGTTTGTGGTGTCTTGTCACGGCCCCGCCCTGCTCTTGATTTGCTTCTCACATCCACTGGGATGATGGTGGGCTGGCTTTTGTTGGCCGATCTCATGCCGTTCAGTGTGTGTATATATATCTCGCCTGGTGGAAGTGGGAGGCGGTTATCCCGGTGGTGCCATTCTGGCGGGCACTGCCTCTTGGAGAGCTCGGTAGATTCGTCTGTCGTGCTGCGAGGAGAGGCAGAAGGTGGTGATGTACTCCTTCTGTGTTTTCCCTTGAATTTTGTGGGGAGCACTTAGGTGCCCGCATGTTTCCTTGTTTTGACATGGGGTGTCCATGCTGTGTGGTGTGACTGCATTCGTGACATAACCATGGACCAACAGGTCCCATCCATCGACCGGGAGCCACGGGGGGGCATGCCAACAGGGTCCGCTTACTCTGTAACCCAGAGACCAAAAGTTGTTTGGCGACGATTGGTCACATCGTATCATCTTTCCATGCTGCTTTGCATTTGGGTTGGGAATATGTATGCGTTTGTGGTGTCTTGTCACGGCCCCGCCCTGCTCTTGATTTGCTTCTCACATCCACTGGGATGATGGTGGGCTGGCTTTTGTTGGCCGATCTCATGCCGTTCAGTGTGTGTATATATATCTCGCCTGGTGGAAGTGGGTTTTGGGAGGCGGTTATCCCTGTGGTGCCATTCTGGCGGGCACTGCCTCTTGGAGAGCTCGGTAGATTCGTCTGTCGTGCTGCGAGGAGAGGCAGAAGGTGGTGATGTACTCCTTCTGTGTTTTCCCTTGAATTTTGTGGGGAGCACTTAGGTGCCCGCATGTTTCCTTGTTTTGACATGGGGTGTCCATGCTGTGTGGTGTGACTGCATCCGTGACATAACCATGGACCAACAGGTCCCATCCATCGACCGGGAGCCACTGGGGGGCATGCCAGCAGGGTCCGCTTACTCCGCAACCCAGAGACCAACAGTTGTTTGGCGACGATTGGTCACATCGTATCATCTTTCCATGCTGCTTTGCATTTGGGTTGGGAATATGTATGCGTTTGTGGTGTCTTGTCACGGCCCCGCCCTGCTCTTGATTTGCTTCTCACATCCACTGGGATGATGGTGGGCTGGCTTTTGTTGGCCGATTTCATGCCGTTCAGTGTGTGTATATATATCTCGCCTGGTGGAAGTGGGTTATGGGAGGCGGTTATCCCTGTGGTGCCATTCTGGCGGGCACTGCCTCTTGGAGAGCTCGGTAGATTCGTCTGTCGTGCTGCGAGGAGAGGCAGAAGGTGGTGATGTACTCCTTCTGTGTTTTCCCTTGAATTTTGTGGGAAGCACTTAGGTGCCCGCATGTTTCCTTGTTTTGACATGGGGTGTCCATGCTGTGTGGTGTGACTGCATTCGTGACATAACCATGGACCAACAGGTCCCATCCATCGACCGGGAGCCACTGGGGGGCATGCCAGCAGGGTCCGTTTTAATCTGTAACCCAGAGACCAACAGTTGTTTGGCGACGATTGGTCACATCGTATCATCTTTCCATGCTGCTTTGCATTTGGGTTGGGAATATGTATGCGTTTGTGGTGTCTTGTCACGGCCCCGCCCTGCTCTTGATTTGCTTCTCACATCCACTGGGATGATGGTGGGCTGGCTTTTGTTGGCCGATCTCATGCCGTTCAGTGTGTGTATATATATCTCGCCTGGTGGAAGTGGGTTTTGGGAGGCGGTTATCCCGGTGGTGCCATTCTGGCGGGCACTGCCTCTTGGAGAGCTCGGTAGATTCGTCTGTCGTGCTGCGAGGAGAGGCAGAAGGTGGTGATGTACTCCTTCTGTGTTTTCCCTTGAATTTCGTGGGGAGCACTTAGGTGCCCGCATGTTTCCTTGTTTTGACATGGGGTGTCCATGCTGTGTGGTGTGACTGCATTCGTGACATAACCATGGACCAACAGGTCCCATCCATCGACCGGGAGCCACTGGGGGGCATGCCAGCAGGGTCCGTTTACTCTGTAACCCAGAGACCAACAGTTGTTTGGCGACGATTGGTCACATCGTATCATCTTTCCATGCTGCTTTGCATTTGGGTTGGGAATATGTATGCGTTTGTGGTGTCTTGTCACGGCCCCGCCCTGCTCTTGATTTGCTTCTCACATCCACTGGGATGATGGTGGGCTGGCTTTTGTTGGCCGATCTCATGCCGTTCAGTGTGTGTATATATATCTCGCCTGGTGGAAGTGGGAGGCGGTTATCCCGGTGGTGCCATTCTGGCGGGCACTGCCTCTTGGAGAGCTCGGTAGATTCGTCTGTCGTGCTGCGAGGAGAGGCAGAAGGTGGTGATGTACTCCTTCTGTGTTTTCCCTTGAATTTCGTGGGAAGCACTTAGGTGCCCGCATGTTTCCTTGTTTTGACATGGGGTGTCCATGTTGTGTGGTGTGACTGCATTCGTGACATAACCATGGACCAACAGGTCCCATCCATCGACCGGGAGCCACGGGGGGGCACGCCAGCAGGGTCCGTTTACTCTGTAACCCAGAGACCAACAGTTGTTTGGCGACGATTGGTCACATCGTATCATCTTTCCATGCTGCTTTGCATTTGGGTTGGGAATATGTATGCGTTTGTGGTGTCTTGTCACGGCCCCGCCCTGCTCTTGATTTGCTTCTCACATCCACTGGGATGATGGTGGGCTGGCTTTTGTTGGCCGATCTCATGCCGTTCAGTGTGTGTATATATATCTCGCCGGGTGGAAGTGGGTTTTGGGAGGCGGTTATCCCTGTGGTGCCATTCTGGCGGGCACTGCCTCTTGGAGAGCTCGGTAGATTCGTCTGTCGTGCTGCGAGGAGAGGCAGAAGGTGGTGATGTACTCCTTCTGTGTTTTCCCTTGAATTTGTGGGAAGCACTTAGGTGCCCGCATGTTTCCTTGTTTTGACATGGGGTGTCCATGCTGTGTGGTGTGACTGCATTCGTGACATAACCATGGACCAACAGGTCCCATCCATCGACCGGGAGCCACTGGGGGGCACGCCAGCAGGGTCCGTTTACTCTGTAACCCAGAGACCAACAGTTGTTTGGCGACGATTGGTCACATCGTATCATCTTTCCATGCTGCTTTGCATTTGGGTTGGGAATATGTATGCGTTTGTGGTGTCTTGTCACGGCCCCGCCCTGCTCTTGATTTGCTTCTCACATCCACTGGGATGATGGTGGGCTGGCTTTTGTTGGCCGATCTCATGCCGTTCAGTGTGTGTATATATATCTCGCCTGGTGGAAGTGGGTTATGGGAGGCGGTTATCCCTGTGGTGCCATTCTGGCGGGCACTGCCTCTTGGAGAGCTCGGTAGATTCGTCTGTCGTGCTGCGAGGAGAGGCAGAAGGTGGTGATGTACTCCTTCTGTGTTTTCCCTTGAATTTTGTGGGGAGCACTTAGGTGCCCGCATGTTTCCTTGTTTTGACATGGGGTGTCCATGCTGTGTGGTGTGACTGCATTCGTGACATAACCATGGACCAACAGGTCCCATCCATCGACCGGGAGCCACTGGGGGGCATGCCAGCAGGGTCCGCTTACTCCGTAACCCAGAGACCAACAGTTGTTTGGCGACGATTGGTCACATCGTATCATCTTTCCATGCTGCTTTGCATTTGGGTTGGGAATATGTATGCGTTTGTGGTGTCTTGTCACGGCCCCGCCCTGCTCTTGATTTGCTTCTCACATCCACTGGGATGATGGTGGGCTGGCTTTTGTTGGCCGATTTCATGCCGTTCAGTGTGTGTATATATATCTCGCCTGGTGGAAGTGGGTTATGGGAGGCGGTTATCCCTGTGGTGCCATTCTGGCGGGCACTGCCTCTTGGAGAGCTCGGTAGATTCGTCTGTCGTGCTGCGAGGAGAGGCAGAAGGTGGTGATGTACACCTTCTGTGTTTTCCCTTGAATTTTGTGGGGAGCACTTAGGTGCCCGCATGTTTCCTTTTTTTGACATGGGGTGTCCATGCTGTGTGGTGTGACTGCATTCGTGACATAACCATGGACCAACAGGTCCCATCCATCGACCGGGAGCCACTGGGGGGCATGCCAGCAGGGTCCGTTTTAATCTGTAACCCAGAGACCAACAGTTGTTTGGCGACGATTGGTCACATCGTATCATCTTTCCATGCTGCTTTGCATTTGGGTTGGGAATATGTATGCGTTTGTGGTGTCTTGTCACGGCCCCGCCCTGCTCTTGATTTGCTTCTCACATCCACTGGGATGATGGTGGGCTGGCTTTTGTTGGCCGATCTCATGCCGTTCAGTGTGTGCGGTACAAGCGCGCCTTGGTATGAGCGCGCCTGTACCAAAATATTCTGGCACAGGCGCGCTCATACCAACAAGTTTTTTGGTACAGGCGCGCTCATACCATAATCGGCTGGCGTATGCCAGTGGCGCGCTCATACCGTAACATATATATATATATGTATATTTCCTCGATGAAATAGATATACATATACACATATACACATAGGTTGTATGCATCTATAATGTGTTGGTGTATGTCGGTTGCCAGCCAGCCAGCCAGCCAGCCAACCAGCATGTGGAGGGTATTTGTGCAGTATTGGGGCCTCATTATGAATGAGAGGCAGCTTATTGTAGAGGTGGATGATGCAGCTGTACTTTTGGTACCTTCTTGATGAGTTATTCATATTTCTCGGCACTGCAGTATATCATGATTTTGATTTGGGCGGAAGAGAGTTATGGAGTGGCAGCATTCTCGTTCAGAGTCATCTCCCTTGCGCTTGGCAGGCCTTTGCTGACTTGGCAGTTCAGAGTCATCTCCCTTGCGCTTGGCAGTTCAGAGTCATCTCCCTTGCGCTTGGCAGGCCTTTGCTGACTTGGCAGTTCAGAGTCATCTCCCTTGCGCTTGGCAGGCCTTTGCTGACTTGCGGCCAAGTCATCTCCCTTGCGCTTGGCAGCCTTTGCTGACTTGCAGTTCAGAGTCATCTCCCTTGCGCTTGGCAGGGCTTTGCTGACTTGGCAGTTCAGAGTCATCTCCCTTGCGCTTGGCAGGCCTTTGCTGACAACCTGTCATCTCCCTTGCGCTTGGCAGGCCTCTGCTGAACACGTGTTGTCTCTTTCTATTCTGTATTATCATCGTCATCATCATCATGTTGTTGTACATGATGATGACGAAACATGGCCAACATGTAAATGCCATGTTTTATGCCGGGGTGGTATGCCACCGGAAGATGCATGCTCTTCTTTACCAAGGCGCTATTATGCCACAGCAAGTACCCGAGTCATGCCCCCACTCTGCTCTCGCTTGGGTCTTGCCTCCATTGGGATGTTGGGTAGGTGAGCTTCCGTGACCGTGCGTAGCGTCACTCACGATGTCATGATGGGACCGAGCCAGGTGTGCACGAATGTGAGTGTGTACGGCATGTCCAACCAGCCGTGCCGCCGCGGCCAAACTGGAGATTGCAAGCATTATCACTATTTTGGAGACTACATAGATTCCAGGGTGCGCCCATGCTTGGTTCATGTATTGCACAAGGCATATGGCACAGCGCGCATGCGCACACGTGTCCGTGTAAACCAGATGAGACTGGCAACTGCCAATGATCTGTATCTAGGAGTATTCGCTAAGGTGACATGTGGGCTACCTATTCCAAAGACCCTAATGTTCACTCGTTTGGCAATATGGGAGTCGACTATGTTGATCTGGATTTGTATGTTGTGCTCGTAGTGTAATATGCACAATGCCTGCGCATGTGAAGTTGCATTCATACACCACAACTTGGTCGATGGGTCCCTAAGAGTGGAATGGAGGTGCCCATGTCTGAGGCATGAATGTTTCTCATCACGCGGGATGATAGTCGGAAAGAATTTTGCTTGTAATATTTAAGTTGGGTGTTGCTTGCATCTGTGCAAGCGCGGATTTCCAATTTGTTCTTTTCTTAGCCGTGGGGGAACTACATCTATAATGCACATGTTGTACAGTTGATGTGACAAAATGCGCACGAGTGTGCCACTTCAACTCAGTGGAGCTCATTGAAAAGCGGATCACCATGATTGAGCGTCGGTGTTATGCTTTCAGGACCTGCATGCTCACCCTGGGCATTCCTTCGCATTGGAAGGAGCAATGGTTTGTGCCTTACAGCAGAATTCCAATGGCAGGATTTCTATATATCCTAGTACGGAGTGCGATCATGCGAGCTGGGCAAAATCGGTATCGTTGGATTGATACAAGACAAAATGTCATATCCTTTATGTTACTTCTTCAAGGATGCAAAACTTATACCGTGAATTATCTTGCCCTGAGGATTAAAGTGCAAAATTATCTTCCAATATCTAGGGTGGCGACCTATCATAGCGAGTTGCCGAGTTGCTTTGTGCTCAGTGAGAATGTGCTCTCTGTTTGTTCTAACCTGCAAGATCGAAGGTTGGACAGGCATGCCATATGCATTGCCACAGAAGAAAACATCATCACTGAATGCTTACTATTGTTTGCCGTCCATGGCCTGAATTGACTTATGCACCATTTTTATGCTTTATTTATTTAGGCGAGATTGACAGTGTGTTGTGTTAAGCTTTGAGCATTTCCATGACATCAAAGAGCAGTGTAGAAACTTTTTTGACGATATATCGATTGTTTTTTTAAAGTAAATATCGGTCGACAACTATAGATGCTGCTCCATGATCAATAAGAAGCGATAGATATGGCATTGTGATCGGTACATAACAATGAGTGCAAAATTCCCCCCAGAAAATCACTCACTCGGAACCTCTGGCCGGATTTTGAATCGCCAAACTGTCGGAACCGCCCAAAAATGGATTTTGGGACCTTCCGAAATTGGTTTCGAAAGGTTCGAACGATTTAGGTGTGTTGTCGAAAGCGAATCGGAATCGACTTTTCGGTATATGGCATATTAAATTAAACGGGCCGTGCCCCGTTTAGCACACAGACTGGGCCTCTCCACCATAAAGCATCGCAGAAATCCCCATAAACACCCGCTGTGGTAAGCCTTTTGTGTAATCCTGTGGGAAACAAGAGCAATGTTGTAAACAAAGTCTTGCCAAAGGACACACCTCTCAGCAAACCGATGCAGTTGGCTCGTGACAATCCCATCGATTTTTAGCCTTGTCGGCCACGTACGAGTCATGTGCAGGTACCTAATGACCTGGATGTCAGCATACTGTGCATCCAGTCGTTTGTCATATATGACAGTCATACGGCCTCTGCACCTATTCTAATCACACACAGTGAATGGCATGCGATCAACCAACAAACGCCCGGCCCACCATCATCCCAGTGGATGTGAGAAGCAATTCAGGAGCAGGGCGGGGCGGTAACAAGACAATCCACAAACTCAAACACATTCCCAACCCAGATGCAAAGCAGTATGGAAAGATGATATGATGTGACCGATCATCGCCCAACAACTGTCGATCTCTGGGTAACGGAGTAAGCGGACCCTGCTGGCATGCCCCCCAGTGGCTCACGGTCAATGGATGGGACCCGCTGGTCCATGGTTATGCCATGAATGCAGTCACACCACACCGCATGTATACCGCATGGTAAAAAAACAAAAAAAAACATGCGGGCACCTAAGTGCTCCCCGCAAAAATCAAGGGAAAACACGTAACGTGGACTTCACCACTCCTTGCAGCAAAGGCAGACGAATCAACCGAGCTCTCCAAGAGGCAGTGCCCGCCAGAATGGCACCACAGGGACAACCGCCTCCCAAAACCCACTTCCACCTGACGACCGTCCCCGTTCACAGCGTTGCGCTAGTAGTACCTCACATCTGGGTCAAAGAACACGAGTCCCACGGCACGTGCAGTAACCATGAAGCACTGGACACGGAGAGGGAGCAAGCGTCAGCCGAATCCACGACACTCCCAAAGAGGCAGTACCCGCCAGAAAGATACCACAGGGACAGCCACATCTCAGCATCCAAAACCCCCCAGTGGCCGTTGCCGTTAACAACGAGATGGCAGAAAGGGTAAGCACACACACGCACTGAATGACATGAGATCAGCCGACAAAAGCCAGCACACCTATATAGCAGGGATATGGTGTGTTGTTAAAATTTAATTGAGATTTGCCAGTGGTTGCGTGCAAATAAATCACGCCCGTTAGAGGCCCAGCTGCCCACAACTCCTCCATATATCCACTGGAGCAAGTGAAGTGTATATTTAGAGAATCTAGCAAGCATTGTTTCTGTAGGCAGAACCTATACCTGACTATGTCAAAAAATACATGGTGACTATGGCAACTAGAATTTAAACTGCAAGCGCTCACGAGGTGCGCCGCCGATACAATCGGCTGATAAGATATACAGCTATGCCAGCCCCGGTCAGCGTAGCAGCCACTGGTGCTGGGCGGCGATACCATGGATGCAAGGGAAGAAGTGTGACGGCAGCATAACGTGAGCGGCAAGGGTATGGGAAGATGCGGCAGAACGCCTGGCGTATTTCATCTGGTGTGGCGGCCTTCAGTACTTCATCGCGAACTCGATTCCTGCCCGGGCTCCATCCGCCGCCCACACGCCCACCTCAATACGGATGCACACGCAAGAAAACAAAAGGTGCAAGGGTAAGACAGGAAGGCGGCTGGCGAATTGATGTGAATGCTCGTGTGAAGAGCAATCATGCTGCCCCCAAATGGGGACCACAGGCGAGAGTAGCAGCATGCGGGCACTGCAACATCCCTGCGGATCCACTCGAGTCGACCCCATACAGGTAGGTGCCACTGAACCGCGTCGAATCTACAACACTCGCAGCTGCGATGCTTAAACATGGCAGGCCATCATTGCACAATTCATCACCACAGCTCATGCCCGCATTCGATTGAAAGCCGGATATTGAGTCAATTAGATTGAGTCGCAGCTCCGATTCTGGAAGACACACGCACGCACCTGGTAGTGTGGGAGCGATCCAGATCACCAGCAAAGCGCCGTGATTGGTAAGCCGAGAGGATGCGCTCGAGCCAATGGCTGTTCTCCTGCAGGCCGACCTCGTACGCTCTCTGCTCCAGCTCCAGTGCCGTGGCCAGCTGATGCTCCGAGGGCCCAGATTGCTGCAGCTTCTCTGCGGCCAGGAACCCCCCTCCGCTCGCACACAGCTCACCACAAGCCTCCTCTCTCACGCAAATGTTGGGGCATGCGCCATTCCAGCATATCCCAGTCTTAGTCGAAGGGTCAGATTTCCCAGGCTCAGACTGTGCTGATGTGGGCTTCCGAAAACACAACCGCTTAGTCTCCCTCCTCTCCCCCCATTGTGTGCCTGCTGGTCGGGGATGACGTGAAAGTCGGGAGATTTGCCTCGCCAGAAAGTGGGTGTGAAGGCTACTGCACATCCAGGCAACGGGCGGTCAGCTGGGCGGCTTGAGAAGGGGCACCGAAGGGCATAGGCGGTCGGGTGAGTTGCAAGCAGGGTCGCGTGAGAGCACCTAGTTCGTCGAGGGCGAGCTCGCGCAGCCTCTCCGCGGAGGAGGGGTCACACGAAAAGCTGATGGTGACATCACCCCGCACGGATCCCACACGCGACGGTGCCTCCACCCCGAAAAAAACTGAAACCTGCTCAGCACTCGGCACAGTGGGGGACACCACACTGTTAGTTTGCACATCAAACAAAGTGAGGGAGAAGAGAATGACTCGCGCGCCGCTCTGGAGTGGGCTGCTCTGGATCCACCTCGGGTTGGCGGGGCTGCTCTGGATCCACCTCGGGTTGGCGGGGCTGCTCTGGATCCACCCACTAAACTCCTCTACCTGGCAGCCTCTGAGATGCACCCCGGGAAGTGATTGTGCAAAACGGCTTTACTCGCTCCAATGGCCCTCGTGTGGGCTCCGAGTACCCAGTTCGGAGGTTAAGTGTGCCCTCTAAGCACTGACCAGGCGCACCTGCACAGTGTACACCTCGCCGAATTTGAATCTGAGCAGCTGAAGCAGGCGGCTCTCCAGTATCCTGGTGCTGAGATCGAGCCACTGCAGGTCCGCCAGGACCCCTGACGCCTCGTCCGAGCTATAGCGAGCCCCCCCGGCCTCTCGCACCAGTTCCACCGGAAGCGTGATCTGGGTGCTGTTCAGGGCCTCCACCATCGGCATGCGCACCTCGTCCGTGACCACCCCCTTAGGAAACCCAAATGGCAGCGGCGTGACATCCGCAGGCAGAATCGGCGCCGGCCCATTCGCCGCCTGCGCAGGGATTCCTCCGAGATAGCGCTCGATCAACGGCTCGGCCATCTCCGGAGTGATGGCACCCACCTGGAGGTCCGCGGCACACTCCCTTCCCCAATGCCCCGTCACGCAAGCCCTGCTCTGCGACTGGGGGGACCTGCACCCTTTTGAGCGAATCTCGCCTTGAAGGAGATGGAATGTACTGATCTGCGCTGGACTGCGCTGCACTGCGCGACACCAATGCCGCCACAACACCGGTAAAGAGGCATCGACAACTTGCGTTTTGACTGCGAGGAAGCCTGGGATGGAGGCAGGGCGGGAGGGCTCCGTGCGAGAGAAGGGAGGCGCGCGGAGGGGGGGGGGCAGCGCGTGTACAAGGCGGCGGAGGAGTTCGCACGAGCACGATGGTGAATTCCGCCGGGTTGCTGAAGGCGGCGGTGAAGTAGTCGCAGGCCGCGTCCGGGTCGATGCGCAGGAACTTGTCCACCGTCAGCATGCGGAAGTAGTAGCACCCGCCGAAGACGATGCTCCGCACGCGATTTGCGAACACGGTGTACGGGTCCCGCTGGCTGCTCTTGATACCCTCCGCCGTCATCGCCATGATGACCTGCGGCTCGCGCGCCCTCCCCGGCTCCCAGTCGACACTCCGCGCACGGCTATGCGCCGCCGCGGACCGCGCCTTGCAGAAGGCGCGCGCCGCGGCTCCTAAGAACGAAGCACGCCCTCGCGCCACGAGGCCGGTGCGCGCGCCTCGTGTGGCAGCACGGGTGTGCCGGGAGCACCTGCAGGTCCTCCGGGTTGGGCTCCACGCGTGTGGTAAACAGCCGGTGCACCAGCTGGAGCGCGCTCTCAAGGTCGAGCGGAGATTGATCGCCTGCACCACTCCAACCCAGCCGTGCGGCCCACGCTCAGCTCTGCCTTTTCGGCTGGGTAAGCGGGCGTGTTGGGCGAGGGCGGCAAGGTGAGAGCCGAGGCGAAGGCCGACTGGGGGGATTCGGGCTGCTGGGCATAATCACGGGTACGGGCTGATGTGGGCAAGAGCTACGGCACAAGGGGCATCAGAGAATGTAGGGGACCGAGACATCGCAGACGGGCGGAGGCTAAACGTACAGAGAGACAGAAGGCGCATGGGCGGCAGGGCAGGAGGAACACCTGAGAAGGAGCGTTTGAAGGCGCCGATGGAGCAGGAGACATTCACTCGCTTTCCAGCCATGATCTCCGACAGCACCTGAAGGCATCCAACGGCCAGCACCGCTTTGCCCCTCAGGTATCCCGTCTGCAGCGTTTCAGCTCCGAATATGACGGCTGCGACTAGACCAGGCCGGAAGGAGGCAGCCTGGGAACGGGTCTCCGGGACCCAGGGAGTCCAGCGAATGGGCTCCCACGCTAGAGCTACCCAGAGCCCACCGCGAAGGAGCCAGACTCGGCCCGGGAGTGCCTTTACAACTTCAAGTCGAGGAAGGGAAGGTGGGAGAATGGGGCGGCGGCGATATGCATGGGAGGGGCACCTCCGGCTTGTAGCCGAAGACGCCCAGCTCGGTGGCCAGGAGAGTGGAGCATGACAAAGAGTCGAACTCGTCGACAGGCACCTCCGAGAGGCCCCCATGTGCAAACCCGCTAAGCAGCACCTGTCCCCCACATCCCGGCGCCCCCGCTCGTCTCCACAGCGGCGGGCGCGCTACGAGCCCCTCATCTGGTGCACCTATCAGCCAGCTCGGCGCACACCACGCCACTGCGTGCTAGCGCACCTCTCTCCAACGAGCGGGGCAACGCCCCCCTCCCCATCAGCCGGCCCCAGCACCCTGCTGGAAGGCCCGGAGGAATGCTTTCCCAGGACATCGCTCGCCAACGTCGGGCCCGCTCTGACCTGATCGTCCAGGAAGCTGGTTGACTTGTAGATGACGCGCATCCCATTGGGCAGCACCATCTCCTTCGCATCCACCACCTCCCACCTGGGCATGCCGGCCCTCCCTCCCGGGGATTGAGGCCAGTCGCGGTTTCTTCAGCCACCAGCAAGCACGCCTGGTGCGCGCTTGGCTCAACTTCTCGCCGCCCTATGATGGAAACTAGCGGCAAGAGGCGGCCTAGATGGAGGAGAGTAGGCACCGGCCTCCTTGGTACCAGCCTCTGCGGCATTTTCCCTACTTCCGGTTTAAGGCCCCATGGGAGCCATACAAAGGGGGCGTTGACAGCTGCCACTTCGGGCGGCCTACGGACCGGCGCGGAGGGGAGTTGCTCACCTGCGCGTGCTCACGGCGGCCTCGGGCTCGGGGAGGTCCTTCGCCTCAATCAGGGACTCCGGCAGAGGGTCTTCCTGCCACGGCTCAAGGCCGCCCACCCCTGCGGTGGCCTCTAGCTGGGCAACCGCGGCCACCACAGCCTGCAAGTCGTCCTCCGTGGCGCGCTGCCGGTGCTCCATAGTCTTTATAACGCAGCTGCACTCCGGGCAGTACCTGCGCCCCGCCCACAGCCACCTCATCACACGCACGCGTGCTCAGGCCTTCCCTCCTCGTGAAGCCTCGAGGCCGGCCCCTCCCCCGAGCCTCCCTGCCCCTAAGGTTGCCGGCGCAGCCCGCAGAGGTGAGGGCGCGAGTGTAGCGAGGCCCCCGGTGAGGGCACGCACTTGTCAGCATAGGCCTGCACGTCACCGGCTGTGATACCTGCGGTTGGGAGGTGGCAAGCCTGCCGCTCAGCAATCCGCAAGCGACGGACCCTGACCAATAAGCAATCCGCAAGCGACGGACCCTGACCAATCAGCAATCAGCAAGCGAGGGATCCTGACCAATCAGCAAGCAGCAAGCGACGGACCCTGACCAATCCGCAAGCGACGGACCCTGACCAATCAGCAATCAGCAAGCGAGGGACCCTGACCAATCAGCAAGCAGCAAGCGACGGACCCGAGCTGCGAGGCCGGCTGCCTTCGCGCACCGCGGCACTTCGCTCCGAGGAACCGGGAGCGGAGGGCCGATTGCAATGGCGCTGCGCACGGCTTCGCCGTGCCAGGCATTCCTGGGGGAGGCGCCACCTCCCCAGCGCGCCAGGGCAGGGCGTGGCGATGCGCCTCGCACACGATTGTGAGGCCACGATGGTTTTGGAGAATGGCGGAGGGCTCACCTGGGAGGCTGCTGAGGGCCAACCTGGCCTCCAGCTCTTGCCCGACCACGAACTCTCCCTGCGTCCGCCCTCGCATACCCCCCTCTTACACGCCCCTTCTCCCTGTGTCCGCCCTCGCATACCCCCTCCTGACACGCCCGCTCTCCCTGCGTCGCCCCTCGCACACCCCCCTCTGACACGCCCGCTCTCCCTGCGTCCGCCCTCGCACACCCCCCTCTGGCCCGCCCGCTCTCCCTCGTCCGCCCGCCCACCCCCACTTCCGCCCGCTCCCTGCGTCCGCCTCGCATACCCCCTGTGACACGCCGCTCTCCCTGCGTCCGTTCTCGCCCGCATACCCCCACTCTGACACGCCCGCTCTCCCCAGGCCCGCCTTCATGCTCTCGCCATGCAGACAGCGGGCCTTCATGAGATCGCGCATGTGTATATTCTGCATCCCGAGACCCCCAACTGGAGCCGCCTGACCTCTTAATTTACCCCCTCCAAAGATCCCCCTTACTCTGGCAGCAATAGTCCCCCGATCTTGCGCCTGCCATTCCAAGATCCCGACCAAGAGCTGCCACCGGGCAAGCGTGCACAAATGCCGGGCTCTCCCGGAGAAGCACGCCACATCGTGCACGCCACCCGAGGGGTCCACAGTCAAGCTTAGGGTGGAGAGGGGGGGTGCATAGCAGGCCGAGCGGAGCCGCCGGGCTGCACACCTGAAGGAAGTGGCGCACGTACTCGTCACGGAGATCGGTGGAGTAGGCCTGCCTCACCCCGCTCCGCCCCGCCTCGATACCCCACACCGCCCTCGCTGATGAAGCTCCGCGCAAGCCAGGCAGTGAGGCCGAGGCGGACTGCGGCGCCGCGCTCTCCGGAGTTCCGCGGCCCAAACTCAGGGGAGCTGCGCCACGGCGGTGGCCGCGTGTGACAGGCGTCACGCGCGCAGTGCCTCATGCAGCACGGCGCGAGGCATATCACTCTCAGCGGGCGTCATCGGCGATCCGCACCACCGGACGCTGGGCCGGTTGCCGGGGCGCTGGGTCGCACCTGGTCTCTCTCCAGGTAGTGGGTCTCGAAGTCCGAGAGCACGCGCGCACGTGCGATGCGCAGCTCGCGCTCCGACACCGAGTGCACCCGGACCCGCGCTACTTCCTGGAGGGCACCCGCTCCCTGCACCGCCTGAGCCGCAGGGCGCCGCCTGAGCCGCTTGCCAAGCCTCATGTCACAGCCTCCGTTGTACCGCCACAGCGCCACCCTCATCCCTCAATTGTACCGCCACAGAGTAGGGCCGGGAAATCAATATACTCATACGCCCAAAGGACGTTTTCTTTCTTTCTTTCTTTTCGGTATCGCCACAGCCTCAGCAATGGAACCTCCCGATGCAGAGGAACCAGCGCATGAAGAAGGACCCCCCTTCACGAGGGACCAACAACGTCCCGGGTTGCGCGGAGGCGAGAGGGGCGGCACCTTGAGCAAAGCTTCGATCGCGACCAGCGTGCCGCCCTCTTCACACGCCGCCGTCAGCCCCAATCCCTGCGACCAGGGGTGCAGCGTCTCAGCAGACAAGGCAGCCCGGCAAACCGGCAGCGCGGCATGCAGCCACTCCAGGGAAAGCCCCGGCCGCGCCCGGCGTGCAGGCGCTGAGCATCGGAGGACTACAACAGGGAGGAAGGGGGAAGGGGGTGGAGGTCGCCTGCCTGCACTGGGCGGCACGGCTCCTCAGACTGCGTGCTGGCGGTGTAGAAAGGCGGATTGGTCTGCCGCGAGATCTTGAAGAAGCGCGAATTCATGATGATGCTGAACAGCTCTCCGATCATGTGCTCGCGGTGGTCGAACGCCGAGAGCAGCTGCTTCTTGGGGTGCTGCGGCCCCACGGCGCGCGCTCGACTGGTGTCCGCCGATTCGAGACAATCATTCGGCGCAAACAATCCGTGTGGCGCGATGCAGCATTGCTGGATCTCGTTCCGGGGAGTTCCGGAGCGAGCCCCCCACAGGGAAGCGGGTGCCGGGTTAGACAGAACGAGGGCAGACGCTGATGACCGGACGCATGACAGGGCATACGCTGATGACCGGACGCATGACAGGGCAGACGCTGATGACCGGACGCATGACAGGGCATACGCTGATGACCGGACGCATGACAGGGCAGGCGGCGTGCTGGAATCATCGCGAGTAGGGCAGGCGCCCAATCACGAGGCAGCGCACCTTGAAGCTAATGTAGCACACGCTCTGCTGGGTCTCCTTGTCCACGTGGGCGGAGTAGCGCGGCACATTGTGTGGCATGAAGTCGAAACTTTTCAGTGGCCGCAGCGGAGGCGCGTCCGGTGCCGCCTGCGCCGCAGCACGCGTGCATACTCCCTAAGTGCTCCGAGCAGCGATGTCCTCTCGAAGCCTCCGCCTCCGCAACCGTCACAGCAATCAAGCTTCCCCCCTTGCCCCGCAGAAGCAAGTCCCGCAAATCGGCATCTCCCGGCCTGGAAGGCGAAGGCTGGACGCGCAGGGCAGAGAGCTCGCGGAAACGCCCACCTTGCATGTGCCGAGCGTCTTGTGCAGAAGCTGCACCACAGGATCGGTGTCGCCAAAGTCGCCCACAGCCACGATGGCCATGTTCTCCGGGTGGTACCACTTTGTGTAGAACCCGCGAATGGTGGAGGCAGGGGCGTTGCGGATCACCTGCACGACGTCCCAAGGAGATCTGCCCTTCAACGATGAATCAAAGCTGCGGCCCGAATGGCGCAGCAGTACAATACTCCGCTGACGCCTCCACGGACCTTTTGCCACGCTCACACGGGCGGCGGATGCATCTTTACTCTTGGAAGACTAACAACCGGCCAATGCGGAGCTTCTCAACCGGCATCGGCTATGACAAGAAGGCCCTCATAGCAATCAACATCAGCTATGACAAGAAGGCCCTCATAGCAATCGGCATCAGCTATGACAAGAAGGCCCTCATAGCAATCGGCATCAGCGTGTGTGTGCCCTCCGCCCGATGCTAAGTGCAAGCATGTGGCCTTCGTCCGATGCTAAGTGCGTGTGTGTGTCCTCCGTCCGATACTAAGTGAATGTGTGTGCCCTCCGCCCGATGCTAAGTGCATGCGTGTGCCCTCCGTCCGATGCGAAATGAATGCATGTGCCCTCCGTCCGATGCTAAGTGCACGCGTGCGCCCTCCGCCCGGTGCTAAGTGAATGCGTGAGCCCTCCGTCCGATGCTACGTGAATGCATATGCCCTCCGTCCCGATGCTAAGTGCACGCGTGCGCCCTCCGTCCGATGCTAAGTGAATGCGTGTGCCCTCCGTCCGATGCGAAATGAATGCATGCGCCCTCCGTCCGATGCTAAATGAATGTGTGCCCTCCGTCCGATGCTAAGTGCACGCGTTTGCCCTCCACCCGATGCCAAAGGAAAGCGTTTGCCCTCCGTCCGATGCTAAGTGAATGCGTGCGCCTCACATCCGATGCTACGTGAATGCATATGCCCTCCGTCAATGCTAAGTGCATGCGTGCGCCCTCCGTCCGATGCTAAGTGAATGCGTGTGCCCTCCGTGCGATGCTAAATGAATGCATGTGCCCTCCGTCCGATGCTAAATGAATGTGTGTGCCCTCCGTCCAATGCTAAGTGCACGTTTGCCCTCGCCCGATGCCAAAGAAGCGTTTGCCCTCCGTCCGATGCTAAGTGAATGTGTGCCCTCCGTCCGATGTTACGTGAATGCGTGCGCCTCCGTCCGATGCTAAGTGAATGCATGTGGCCTTCGTCCGATGCTAAGTGCATGTGTGTAACCTCCGTTCGATGCTAAGTGAATCCGTGTGCCCTCCGTCCGATGCTACGTGAATGCATATGCCCTCCGCCCGGTGCTAAGTGAGCAACGTGTGCCCTCCGTCCGATACTACGTGAATGCATATGCCCTCCCGCCCGGTGCTAAGTGAATGTGTGTGTGCGTCCTCCGTCCAATGCTAAGTGCATGCGTGTGCCCTCCGTCCAATGCTAAGTGCATGCGTGCGCCCTCCGCCCAATGCTTAGTGCATGCGTGTGCCCTCCGCCTAATGCTAAATAAATGCATGTACCTCCGCCCGATGCTATGTTTGTGTGTGTCCTCTCCGTCTGATGAGCAAACATACAGGCACACCTATTTCCTCTGTCCAACAAAAAGGTGAACGGTGTGTTTTCGTATTCCGCGCACAATGGGAAGACGAGGGGCACACGTTCGTCCTGTCCACGCCCAACGGAACACATTGCAATGTTCAGTGGAGCGACAAGGCGGTGCGTGGCGCACCTTTTCAAGGCCAATGGGAAGGCGGTGCTCGTACTGGGAGCCCTGCATCACAAGCTTCCAGTGTGCTTCGGCGCCCCGGCCACGAGCGTCTCGGCCCTGGGTAACAATGTGCAAGTGTGCCTCAGAGCTCCCGCGCAAGAAAAGATCTGCAAGCATCGCACGTTCGACGTTTGTACCAAGAAACTGATTTCGATGGACAGTGTAACTCTGCTGCGAACTGGCATCGAACGCATTTCATACATTCCAGGGATCAGCTCCGAAACGAGTGCAGCCCCCCTACTATGAGCGCCGGGGTGCGCCCATCGGTGTTGCAAGCACGCATTATCCACGCACATGCTGAATGGCATGAGGTCCGTTGACAAAAGACAGCCCACCATCCTCCCAGTGGATGTGAGAAGCATTCAGGAACTATACAGCTGCACTCTATGCCAGATGAATCTACCCGGCGCGGGGGACGTTTTATGCCCGTTTGCACGGGGCGCATGGGGAACTTATACTTGGAAGCATCGTTCAGGTAAGGGGGGGATAGCCATGCAATCACTAACCAGACGTGGGCACATTTGTACTTTACAGCTGCACTCAAGCCAGATGGAATCCACGCGGGAATTTTTGGCGCCTCTCTCGCACGGGCCACACGGGGATTTTTTTATCGGGAGCATCAGTCAGGTGCATGGTGAAGCCGTGACAAAACGCCCCCTACTTCGACACATCTCAAACCGAATGCAGAGCAGCATGGACGATAGTATGTGCCAATCATTGCCCGCTTGTGATACACAGCTTGTGAGGGCCTGGAGTACTTCAAGCCATTGCAAGAACGGGCCACAGGGGAAGCTTCCAAAAACATGTTTGGAGCGGCTGACGTGCACATGTCACAAGCCTAACTCGTGGGCGACTTGTGCTGACACCTGACGCCACTCCTCAAGCACAGCACCGCGCTCCTTCTTCACATCTTCCTCCGCGACTCGAATCTGCGCAACATTCCAACGTTAGCCGCGAGGCCCGAAGAGATCACTCTGAAAGCACTTTAGAAGGCGGCCTGGCAGCCCAACACCGTGGCATACCGGCACGCACCTGACGAGCAACGCCCTACCACGCCATCACCAGCATAACCGAAAGTGCCATGCCTTGCCCTCCCGAACGAGACGGTTTGCGCCATGCAAGGTGGTCGTGAACCTGGGATTTGACGCCATGCAAACCCTGCAGCAAGAAGGTGGGCAGGAAAAGGTACCTTCGTGGCAAACTCAGAGAACACTTGAAAGGCCTTCTCCAGCAGCTCAGGCTTGTCCACAGGCAGCATCAGCTCATACACCGTCTCATCGGCCGAAGTGTATGCGTTCTAACCACGGCCCAGCACCGAACAACCGTTTGGGCACATCACCACGCATACAAAGAAAGGACTTGGTCAGAACACTCTGTGAATCCAAACGGTGACCAAGCATCTTGCAAGCTACTCTGTGTAATTCAACCAATGGATGATAACCCCGGAGGAGAGCTACAGAACACAGAGGCTGCAGTCCGTTTCTGACCGGCAGTAGAACACACGAGCACTTGCACCCAACGGAGGCATTGCCAACCGCCGGGGTCCGCAATGCAGAGCTGCAACGACAGAGCTGTTGCAGGAGCAGCTCAGGCGCGCAGTCAGGGTCATAATAAGGTGCGCAACACGGTTTGGTTGGGTTGGTGAACGATGCCTATACGAGCACGGCCGCTGCATCGAATCCCGAGCATCGGGCCAGGCCATTTAGTGCTTTGCTCAGCCTTCTGGATGGTGTTGTCGCTGGTCGAGGCACACGGTACTCCTAGGGTTTTCACAAGGAAGGCCGCTGACCCACACTGAAGGTGTTGTCGCTGGTCGAGGCACACGGTACTCCTAGGGTTTTCACAAGGAAGGCCGCTGACACGCACGGAAGGTGCTGTCGCTGGTCGAGGCACACGGCGCTCCTAGGGTTTTCACAAGGAAGGCCGCTGACACGCACGGAAGGTGAAGCTGAATTCTGCTTCTAGCCGTTTGCTATGATATGAACCCGAAGGTCATTGGAACAGTACAGTCGGGATTTGGATCCCGTGTAGCCACCGAGCCGTCAGAAGATGGATCCCTTTCGCAGCAACTCGTAGTGGTGTAGCGACCGAGTTTAAGCTATAGGCAGATGTGGCTCTCAGTGTTCTAGAGCCTTGAGGACTGAGGAGAGTAGAGGATAAAAGTCTTGTAATAAATGAGGAAAAGCGGTACACGACGGTTAGAATGGCGACTGCCCTGGATAACGCACTTGGCAGGCTCCGAATTCGGCTCCGATGCTCTCAAGAAACTTGACTATGTCGTGGTTGGTGAAATTCTCGGTGCCACTGAAAGCGAGATGCTCTACGATGTGGGCCAATCCGCGCTCCTCCTCCTCCTCTGACACGGAGCCGACCTTCACCTGGCGCAAGGCGGCCGCGCCAAAACGGTGAGTTGGAGCGAAGCCTTCGCTTCCGCCCTTCAGTAGTGATGCCGTCAGTTCGACCATATGACGTGTCGCGCGCGCTATCAACACTATGCTGAGTGGCTCGTAGTGCCTGGACGTCTTTCCTGCGAGAACGAACAGATTGCAGGTGGCAGAGGAAAAATCCAAGATACGAAGAATGGGAAGTTTGTTGGGAGACCTTATTGATACCATATGCGGAGAGAGAGTCCCAAAGATAGGTGTGGAGAGCTAGGATCAATGACTTGCGCAAGCACGAATCGGTTTGCAGCACGGGAAAGGATCAGAGTTGTGGAACAAGATCTTACCACAAGTGCGATAGCTGCACGTTGAGGAGGCTTTTTATTGGCCCGAACGAAATATCTGTTTGACGATGGCATAGGCGTGAGATTATGGGATAATTGAACGAAAATCGACAACGCAAAGAACGCCCGAGTCCTTGTATTTTTGAAAGTGAAACAGGGGAGTACTAAATTTGCGAAGTAGGAAGCGGATTTTTTTCTCCTTAGTTGGGCTCTCGGCAAACAAGGAAGGAAGCTTACTTCATCCCATTCTCGAGGACCCCGTAGTTCACAACTCCCTGCAGGAAAAGTGCAAAATATAGCACCCTATCATGGCCTTCGAGGACGGTGCAGGCGGACCTTGTGCTTGATTGGAACACAAAACTATCAGATAGGGCTGAGAGAATCTCAACAAGAATTTTCTCGGCGCTCTCGTAGGGTACCTTGACGCTCGTTCGATCACCTCAGCTGGAGTATTAGGTGGCGATTGCTACAGGTTGTTATGAAGGAAAAGGTTAAATTCACGTAGAAAATAGTTACAACTTGCGATAAGTCTCCGACACCTCCATTCAATGTAGACAATATTTGACACAGGTGGCCGAACATTTTCGACACGTGTGTACCGTACACAGGTTTCAGACTCGATTGAACTTATGATAAGATCAATAGATTGCTCACCTCTGGCCCAAGTGGTATCGGCTTTCGAAACTCCTCCTGCTTAGTTATGACACACCACTCAGTTTTGAATACAGGTTAACCTGTATAGCAAACAGCCTTGAAAGCACATGAAGAAGTTGGGCACCTCAGAAAAAGCGAGTGGTTTCAGGCGATAGAAGTCGCTTTGCGCGCCACCTGTAAGTGCCCAAGAGCGAACTAAGATTATATATAGGCCTTGAAGTTGGGAATCGAAATACGTTGTGCGAGTCGCCCCGAACGTCACTATCGTGCACACAGAAAAGGAAGACAGCGCACCCCCGATATGCGTCGACATTGGATCAAGAGCAGCCATCGTGGAAAAGAGCAGGAAAGGCGGACCCGGTGTGTTGGATCTCAAGCAACAGCCCAAAAAGTTCAAAAAAATTATTGAGGTTAGCAACAAACTGCTCGATTTCTCAAAGTTTTCTGAAATATTATTGACAAATTTGAATACAGGGCATCCACTTTTATATGGTTCAGAGGGTGAGAAGTTGCTAATAGCTAGCGAGTAGACGGCGAGCAGGTGGTGATCGGATGGGCACACGAGAGAGAGGCGGGTAACGTATCTTCTATCTATCTACTACTGTAGATACTTAGGTGCGGGCTTTACGTTTAGGGTTCTTAAGAGTGCACATGCGATGTGACAAGTCTTCACGCACGCGCATAAGACAGTTCATCAGTAGCAGTACAGTACCGAGTACGAGTTATTCTCGCCCCCAGAGTTTCAGTTTAGACGAGCCGCGCTTCGCGCGGCTACCCGCGATTCGATTCGAGGGCTGCGTTACTTGATGATTGTGGAGCTCGTCTCGTCTCGTCTCCAGACGCCCATAAGCTCAATATGCGTTACACACCCTAATTAATATTCGCGCTATTTCGGTCATCCGGAGACTCGGGTTCCATAGTAGAGTACGAGTAGACTCTAGAGTGTCAGTGTCGAGTGTCAGTGTGTGCATTTGGCATTAGATTATTGATTATATCTGAAATTTAAATTTATTGTATCTCTATGACGGTCCACCACCCAGAATTGGTGGGACGGCAGGTAGGGTGCATTTGGCGTGCTCTAGCTGCGTGTAGCTCGATGCCCAAGGCAAGCTGCATGGTGGGAATGTCGAAGGACATCAGGTGGGACTACCGCGCCTTGCCACCCAAACCCTCGGGACACCCCTAATTCTAGTGCGAAAAAGTTGTCGCAATGTAGATTGTGGTAGGTGAGGGGCATTGGAGGGGTTGATCTGAGCATGGTTGCGATGGCGGAACAAGGCGTAGCTAGCGAACCGCTTCGATTCGTGCGGCGTGCGAGGTGTCCCGACACACTAGAAGAGTGGCATAATAATGTTTTTGGGGTGGTTGATGGGGGGATGGGGTTGGGAGGTTCGAAATGCAGGCCAACTCTCACGGTTCGGGTCTTACGCGTGGGTTGCAAGGCTGGAAAAAATGGACCGTCATAGAGTTATATGCATTATCGATGTATGCGAATCATTGTTGAACGATGATGTTGAATGCGAGAAATCTCTAACGTCTAAATCTGAAATGGCCGTCATCAACTCATCACAGAGTTCGAGAGTTGATACGAGTAGCGGAAACAGTATTTCTTGGGAAACTCGCATAGGAGGAGGTCGAACCTCTATCATCACTTCATCCGTGATGACGCGCGACCGTTAGCGGTGAATGTCCGTATAAACACAATATGTGGAAGACGAAAATTCACAAAACTTAGAGCAAAGTGCAAGCCGTTAGACGAAGAGTCCGGGGACCTTGGTGCCGAAGGTACATGATAGTGCCCTGGTAGCCTTTTAGCTGTCGGACTCTTGTAGTTTCCCTTTTTGAAATTCAAACTAGCTCGGACCACTGATGTTAAGTCGAAGTTCGGCAAAAATGCATTTCTTGTCTATTTCTTAAGCTAGCTGCAAATGCGGTATGTCTAACAGTATATATAGCGGTGCGCTGAGATTAGGAAGTTATCGCTTATTGGATGCGGTATTGCAAGTTGCTGATTTTTAGGTGGCAGGCAAAGGCGAAGCTCAGGCGGACCATGTGGAGCTACCAAATGTGGCTTTTCGAGTAAGTTTCTGGACGGAGCTTGGCAGTGTAGTCGAGGATTTGAAGAAGGAATTCACTCTAAGCCGCATATAAAGCCTGGGGCACTTGCGGTTAACGTTCCCGTGCAAACCTTTTTTTTATCGCCACGGTTACAACCGGTTACGGTACGGATTTTGGCTTACATTACTTAAAACTCACGTATTCTTAGCGAATCTGCTTATTGGGTTACGTACGTATACTCTAGTAAAAGAAGCCTTGCAGGTCACTCTCATACGCAGCATTTTGCATTGTATATATCCGTGTCATCAACATCAACTCAATGCAGGCGCACTGTAAGTAACACACAATCACTTAAATGCGCTGACATGATTGTATGTATATCCACACATATGTGGAGCCTACATTCAAAACGGTTCCTTACATCATCGTATTTCTTTCGCCGCGACCTCCCGTCAAAAATTTACACAAATGTTGAGTGACAATATCCAATGATGCCATCGACTACCAAAAGTAGGTGCCTCACTACGGTCATTTTTGCTCGCAATGCCATGATCACATTTTGGCCTTGAGCACCGCTGACATGAAAATGCGCTGGAACACAGCAGGCAACTGGTTTGGTTCGGGGATGAGATGACCATTCCCAGCTGGCAATGCGGCGCAAAGCTCTCGCGCCTCCTCATCGTCACAAAGCATTAAAGCGTGTGCATGCACCCTCGGGTCTTGTGACATAACTCGGGCCAACTCAGACGGCGTTACACCGTAAAAGCTGAGATTTGCATCTGCAACAATAACACACCACCCGCCCTGCTCTCAAATGCCACACAAAACAAAATGCTCCGGCATGGCCAATAGGTCAAATGCCCTTCAGACAACAGGTGGCGGAGACGTGTATTGACACTATGCCTAGATGCGATGCCGCGTCCAAACCAGCCCTGACGGGGACACCAAGCGGGGCCATTCACTCACATCACAGCAAACTAAAAAACATGAAGAAAACGAGATGAACTTTGACTATATCAATGTGAACACATCTTAGTGTTGACCACACAGTACAGCCTTCTTTTGCGACAAAAGAATGCGCCCGCACCTGACACAAGAAATGTGAAGTAGTCATCTGCCGGGGCGCCTGTCACCGCCTGCACCGACCAAGCCCATGGCTCAGCTCTACCAAGCCTGCGGCACACAGCGCTGCACTCCTGGGAGCAAGGGCTCCTGGGAGCAGGTCCTATTGCACTCATCGAGGGAAGCACCAGTGCCGCGCACCTGGATCGACCTTGCAGCCGCCGCCAGCGTGTGGTCACCGCTGCATCCAGACCATGGCCACATCCTGTCATCACTTGCGCTTCGATGCGGGGGATGGGATTCTATAACCTAGTTGTCGCGTTGAGATGCGCCCCTGCATAATGCGCAATCACGGGGCTGCCATGGAGTGCCGGGGACCCCCCATCAAAGCTTTCTGCGCGGACGGCATGGTCTCGTGCATGCATTGAATAGAGATGCCTACGCTGTGTTTAAGAAGGACAAATAGTATATACCTATAGATACCGGGCGCTGTCACATGAACCTGTGGAGGTCGCCCTGCAACTTGAGCGGGCGCACCTCACACAGTACTGCGCATTAGCGATCATCTTAAGTACCACCTGCAGCCGCTCCTTCGCATTTGCCGGTGGGTGCCCGAAATCGACCAACATGAACGAGGCCCCATCCCCGCTGTGTGCGGTGAGGCAGTAGTCGCACTTATGCTCGAAGCCTGCTTCCCAACCCTCTCCCCCGATGTCGTCAAACCAGAAAGAAAAAACAAAGAGAGACGACAACCTTTTCAGGTTGTGCGGCTTTTGACTGAGGGAGCCGAGCCCTCCAGTCATCAAACCATCTTTCTGGTCAGCAACCATCTTTTCTGTTACAGCCACCAAACGTAGCGGCCAAGGCAACTCATTTGCAAAACGGGCAGCTGTTGAAGAAGAGGACATGCCGCCGCCTGGTTGGGGCCTGTGCGGCTCCCCTCAGGTGCCTGGCCATGCGCTCACCAACTGGGCACAAGGGAAGCCCAGTGCACATGCTCCTGCTGGAACCGATGCGGTGAAAGCCCCGGAGGTGCCCGGGCGCGCCACCCTTCCGGAGCTGAGGACTGGCCGCACCACCCAGAGGGCGGCCTAGCGATGGTCCGGTTGGGTAGAGCCCGGTACCTTGGAAGGCCTCCATGATGATTATTGCCAGCTGAAGCTCCCGGTCCTGTATCCCGCCATCACGTGCGTCAAGGCCTGACCATCGTTGGCACCAAGTCGGGTGCTGGGGTGATACATGGCCCTGCCACAGGAAAGGGGCGCATATTCCGACCCTTCGAGTCTGCAAGCTGTGATCAATGCAGGGAGGTGCGAGCCCGGCATGCGCCTACACTCCGCATCGGAAAGTAGCCGTAAAAAAACATCGAAGTCGTCTTGTTCGGACTCTCACCAGCCGCTTGTCGTTTCCATTGAAGCGGTACATGGAGGCCGAGCAGTCCAGGGCGAAGTGCAGCCGCTTAGGCTTCTGCTGAGGGGAGTCTGCGCCCGATTCCCCGTCGCCATCCCTACTTCAAGCCATGCCGCCTTGCGATTCGCCGGGTGAAAGAACTTTTGGCAGTGCGGGGAGGTGGTCGGGGACCGCACGTTCCGGTGGGGTATCGTCGGCGCGGCGCTTGAAGACGCTCTTCTCACCTGAAAGCGCGGCACCACCAACCACACCGCTCTCCGCATCCTCGTTGCTGACTCTTTCCAAGTGCACCCTCCAGGGAGCGCGGGCAAGGTGAAAACAAGGCTTGCTCGTGGGCACCACTGCATGCCTGACTACGCCACGCCACAGATTGGACGGGATCGCTTTAGGGGCCGCACCCGGGGGCCGGGTGCAATTGAAGTTGGGGCCTGCATTTGGCGCATGGTGCCTACGGCCTCTGTCCCGCAAAAATACGGCAGCGTTGATTTCGGGCGCACGTCTCCGAGGAACTCTGGAAGTCGCGGAAGGAGGGGGGTTGCGCGGACGAGGGCTAAGAGGCATACGGCATGGACATGAGGGTTGGCCAATAGGTGCTGTGCAATACTGCAAGGCATGGGGACACATCAGATCATAGTCGGATGGGGATGCAGGCAAGCGGCTACTGACTCTGTCAACGTGGCGTGGTCATTGGGCGGTTTCTGTGGCAAGGTGCGGGGCGCGTGGTGAGGGCAGATGGGACAACGGACCCGCCAGGCCCTCCACCAGACGCGCGTCATCGAGCTCTCCGTTCATCTGCTGTTTCATCCACACTCTCTCCTTTGATGTCGCCTGGCCATTCACGCCCGGGTCCTCCAGCCGCCCTCCATCCGTATCAGATACCACCCACTCCATGTTCCCGTATAATCCTCCCGGGAAAACACAGGGGTCAGGGTCGGCCCTCTCAGGTCCTCGTGCTGCCCTCACAACCCTACGGACAAACCAGGGTAATCATTTGCCACCTGCACGACCTCAAGCCTGCCGTCCCTGGCGTTCCGGAATGTCCCATCGAATAGAGCTGCTTCTGAGCCCGTCTCTAAACTTCAACCCACTCGGCGACCACACATCTGCGGCCGTGTTATCTGCTGGTTGTCCACCGGTGCAGCAAATAATGTATTTTACAGCCATACGAAATTATTTTCAGCTTTGATGATATATCGTTCCTGTGATAACAACCGATGGGTCAAACTGTTAGTCTATGAAAGGGCTGTTTGCGTACAGACTTTTAGCCGGATCACTTAAGTGTGCCAAAAGATACGGACCGATGAAGAAACCCCTTTATTTTCGGGTAATTACAGCCATATATTATTTCTTCTTCAGATTTGATGATATATAGCTCCTATAAGAACAAACGATGGGTCAAATTGATCGTCTATGAAAGGGTTATTACCATACCAAGTTTCAGCCGGAAGAAATATACAGTGACAAGCTCCCAGGTAATTGTTATTCATTACACCCACCAGTCATGGCGGGTGCCCTCAAGTGGCAGCCTCGCCGCGCCTGGCATTCCCTGGACACAGGCCACTTCGTCTCCCCGCATGCTGCCTCGCTTCCATGAGGGTCAGTGCATGTGTGGCAGAGACAGAAACCACTCTGCTCATGCAGCTCACTTCGCAACGTAACAAATATAATTCACACCCCGTTTGCGCATAACACATTGGACCCGGCTTTAGAGAACTCGGTGGCGGACAAACTGTGAGGAGGAGGAGTTCACCTGGGTGCTTTGCAGGATGCTGCGCATTTGAGTGATCTGACCAAGCCCCAAGCCGCCCTCCCGCCCTTATACAATCTATCTATCTACTGTCAAGCCGCCCGCGCGCCCTTCCGCACGTCTTGGCGCTTTCGCTTTGGCCCATGACAATGTTTGCGCTGACCGCCCGGATGCCAGATCCCGCACTGCACACCGCCTACCGCTGCAGGCGGACCCAGTTCTCAAGAAGGTGCGCATAGAGCACCTCGCAGCAACCCTTGCAGCATCGAGGCCAAGATCAGGACTGTATCATCAGTCCACGTGTCAAGATCGGCTTCTGAGGAGCGGCGCCTATGCTTACTGCAGGACTTCCAGCGTGAGATAGACATGGTCCGCACAGCTTCGGCCGCGAAGGTGTCAACACAAAGAGCCTCTGCCCGCTGACACGGCAATCCCGCCGGATAAGCAGAAGCGCGGACGTGGCACTCTGCCGAAGCGCGCGGAGGAAGCCGCCGCGGCCGCTTTGAAGCTGGCTCCGACGACGCAGCTGTATCCGCACCTCGTACTGGATGCCGTCAAGCAGCCGATCGTACACCTCGGCCTCCCTCGGGTTCATGCTAATCTCCTCCAGCCGCTTTGCGAATGCCGCTCGGTTCATCTTCATAGCCGCCTCTCTGGCCTCTGCCGAAACCTTTTTCTTCTCCTCAGCCGGAGCCTGCTTTGCCATACCCGAGATCCAGCCGACGAGACCCATTTCATGCACCTTGTGCCCGAGATCCAGCCGGCGAGATCCACTTCATGCACCTTGTGCCCGAGATCCAGCCGGCGAGACCCATTTCATGCACCTTGTGCCCGGGATCAGCAGGCGAGACCTTCCGCCTGCCTTGTGCCCGAGATCCAACCGGCGAGACCCATTTCATGCACCTTGTGCCCCGGTCGAGCCGGCGAGACCCACTTTCACCTTTGTGCCGAGATCCAGCCGGCGAGACCCTTCATCACCGTACCGAGGCGAGACCCACTTCATGCACCTTGTGCGAGATCCGCGAGACTACACCTTGTGCCCGAGATCCAGCCGGCGAGACCCACTATGCACCTTGTGCCGAGATCCAGCAGCGAGACCCTTCATGCACCTTGTGCCCGAATCAGCGGAGACCCACTTCATGTGTGCCAATCCAACAATGAGACCCACTTCATGCACCTTGTGCCCGAGATCCAGCCGGTAAGGCCCCCCAATGCCGCCGAGGCCTGCCATGCCACCGTCCGCCCCCCGCCCGCCACATCAAACTTTAAATTAGGCAGCACAGCAATGCGGGAGAGGAATCCGTTTCTCTGCCATCGGATGTGGGGCACTCCTGTTAGGTGAACAGCTGGCAAGCAAGCTACAAAGACAGCTGGCAAGCAAGCTACAAAGACAGCTGGCAAGCAAGCTACAAAGCCAGCTGGCTCAAGGAAGTGCGCCAGCTGTTTCATCGGGTGACAACAGCGCGCCTCCGTGGCTGCCCCCTAGGCCGCGATGGCAAGACGTGAATGCCGGCCGCTCAGAACGCTACCTGCAGTGTCGGCGCCTCCGGTGCCTCCGGCCCAGGTGTTCCCTCCCACTGGCATCCACTCACCCCCTCAACACCGCGCATGCCCCTGTCAAGCCCCCTGACGCGGCCCTGCATACGCCACCGCGATTGCTCCAGCTGCCAAGGCCATACTCTATAACTCTGCAACTGTCCGGGAACTGCGCGTAGTATGGAGCCACCTTCTCGGGGAGGGCCGAGCGCCGGGTGTCACACACGGGCTTAGCCCTCTCCTCAGCAGGCCACCGTCATGCTTTGAGCCTACGTCAGCACCCGGGATCCACGCCGGGCCGCAGCGGCACGTTTAGCCATGGAGAGCCAACGAAGCAATGGAAGGGGGCGGGGCGGAAGGCTGGGTTTGGTCACAACACCGACCGTGCGGCTTGCCGTCCGTCTCCCGGCCATGCTTCGGCGCGCTCGACTTCTTGCCCCCCTTATACTCCAGGATCAGGGGCTCCTTCTTCGCGCCCGGTATGCTGCGGCTGCGCGGGAACTCCCCCTCTGGTAGCAGGCCGTACCGCGCGATCGTGGCCTTCACGCCGCCGCCCACCCGTCCCCCACTCCACATCCACAGCCCCTCTCACTTGCTGGCGCATGTGTGCACGTGCATTCAAACCCCCTGTGGCGCATCCGCCGCGAGGAGGCGAGGAGGCGAGGAGGCGAGGAGGGCGCCATTTGGGATGTCACCTCGATGCGACCGGGAGGGGCCGCGCGAGACGAGAGATGGGGGGTGAATCAGGGGCCACTTCGCATCCAGATGTAGAGCAGGCCTCGCCGCACCCTGGGCTTCATGGCGCGTGGTTTGTGAAGGTACCATGCCCCCCACTACCATTTACGTCTTCGTTCTCGGCCCGCTTGATGCCAGCCAGAAGCACTGGCCCGTGCTTTGTGTCCCTCTGCCAGCCCCATGGAAGCTTCGCCGCCGCGGGAAGGCGAGGTGCCTCAGGGCAGGGGCAGCGCGGGGCGGAGAGAGTCGCGATGGAGGCACAATCTGACCTCTAGTACCATCCTTAAGGACTCGTCAAACACCTCGAACCCGAACACATTCTCCAGTACCTGCGAGGCGTCCACCGCGCCCAGCCGTGCCAACCCGGTGAATCAGTGGACTCACCGCATCCATCTCCCCCGGGGAGGAGGGTCGTGGCGAGCAGCAGCTCCGCGCGATACCGCCCCAGTGTTAAGGTTTGTGTGGACTGGGGTTTCGACCTAAACGGCTTTTTAGAAATTTCCATATCTAACAGAGTGCCTTTGTGGTACAATCATGCCGACCACCAGAATGTTGGTGAGCCAGACTTATAAGCATCTGCCTTCTGGCGCTCTTTCCTTTTTTGGCCGCGTTTCCTCTTTGGGCAATTGCTTGGGCGGTCCATCAACATCCATCAACGCCGCGGGGGGCTCTGCGCCTTTGCGACCGCGCACAGGCCGACTGAGCCGTGGCCGCGGCCTTCGCGCAAGGGGCAGATGGCAGGCGCTGGAGGATCGAAAGCAGCGGCGCGCACCACTTCCATGGGGTCTCCAGGATGCGCCTGGATGTGCTTCACCAGCGCCACCAGCTCCCGGGTCGAGTACGGGTACGCCATGCTCCCGGCATCCACCTGCTAGCCGTACATCCCCATGCCGCGCGTGCTGAACCGAGCATCACGACCTCCAGGGACCCGAGGCCATGCGCCGCGACCGCGGAGAGTACAGCCAATACAGCCACAGGAAGCGAACCCTAGCCCTCGCTTGTTCGAGCGCTTGCAGGCGGGCGAGAGCCTGAGGCTGAGGGCGCACCTGGCTGCGCAGGTCCTGGAAGCACGCCACCTGGAGGCTGAGGGCGCACCTGGCTGCGCAGGTCCTGGAAGCATGCCACCTGGAGGCTGAGGGCGCACCTGGCTGCGCAGGTCCTGGAAGCACGCCACCTGGAGGCTGAGGGCGCACCTGGCTGCGCAGGTCCTGGAAGCATGCCACCAGCGCCTTGAGCACGCCTTCGTCCACATCTGCTTTGCATTCGGAGCCCAGCCTCAGCAACAGCGCACGCACTTCCGGCGTGTAAATTCCTTATTGGTGGACACTCGGGCTCCATCGAGAGCAGCGTAGATGGTCCGTTGTCACACGCGATACGAGGCGCGTCCCGCCCGGAGGGCTTGACGCAAGTGAGAGTTTATACACAGTGGGATCGCCGGTGGGGATATCCCGGGAGCGCCATGGCTAAGTGCTCGGGGGGAGGAACCCGCACTCTGGCAGAGCCGTCGTCGTGGGCGAGGGGCATGCAAGGGCGCGTCATCGCGCATGGCAATGTGCAGCGTCATGTGTCCCAGAAGCGGGCTGCACAGCTATTTTACGCAACACAGCGGGGAGCTGCTTTACGCAACATAGCGGGGAGGCAATTCGTCACCGGCGTGGGGAGCGGTTCTACGCAAC
>LGRX02026776.1:0-41307 GCA_001247695.2 Cymbomonas tetramitiformis | reverse complement strand
CTCGGTCAAAGCCTCCGTTATGTTGCGTAAACAGCTCCCCGCTGTGTTGCGTAAAATAGCTCCTAACACCGGTGAAGAATTGCCCCCCGCTATGTTGCGTAAAACAGCTCCCCGTTGTGTTGCGTAGAACCGCTCCCCACACCGGTGACGAATTGCCTCCCCGCTATGTTGCGTAAAGCAGCTCCCCGCTGTGTTGCGTAAAATAGATGTGCAGCCCGCTTCTGGGAGCGGCAAACGGAGGCAACTTCCAACGAAAGGGCCAAATAACTTCCAAGCCTTACGATGATCCTGTGGCTGCCACGCCTTGCAACAAAAGGACACCCAAAATCGATCGGGCCCCCAATGTTTACTGCAGCCGTTAGATTCACCTCAGGCGGCTCGATCAAGCGCAATAGCCGGGAGGGCAGGCTGCGCGAGGGCCTCCGGGGTCCACCTGGCGCATAAGCCCTGAGGAGAGCCAGCTCGGAGCTCGGGTCCGGATTATCGATGACGAGGGTTGAGAAGCAGTCCCCAAGCTCTCGGAAAAAGTCATTCCCCTGAAGCACCCCCAGGCAGACCCGGCTTGCACACCACGTGAAGATCAGGCACACCCTGTGAGGTGGGGATAGGGCATGGGCAACCGGCCAGGAGCAACCGGCCTCCCCACGATGCTTTCTGGTGAGGTGACGCCGAAGGGGTCGCTCCAGGGATAGGCGAAACCACACACACTGAACGGCTGAGGAAGGGGCGGCCGCTTTGATGTCGGCGAGCAGGCAGGTGCACCACCTTCTTGAGGAGGTTGGTGGCACGGGGGCAAGTGGTGAGGGTGCTGAGGGAGATGTGTTTGGGACGGTCACGGGTGGGGTTGACATGCCGGGCGCCTTAGAGCCCGGGGGGCCATCCCGGTAGCGATGACCAATTACAACAGGTTGCACGGCAGCATACGGCATCTCGCCAGCTTCCCTGCCTACGGGGCGAGGTTGCTGGCTGTGCCGGAATTAGCAGTGACGAGCAGCTGTCGGGAAGGCAACGCCTGGATGGTGAAATATCGGCCACCGGGAGGGCTTGGGACACAGGCATGTGTGGGGGTGGGACCCCAAGTATGAACAGTGCAGCACGACAGTTGCAATGCAAGTGTGGAGCGCATTGCTCAAGGTCGTAGCTTCCTCGCAGGGAATTCAGTGCAAGGGCTTCAGTCCCATAGAGTTGGTGTTGGGGGGGGAGGCTGCAAGCGCAGACTGGTGACAGGAGCGCAGGTTCGGATGGGAGCAATGCAGTTTATCATTCTTAGCCCCTTTGGACAGCCCTTTGGAATAACGGCTGTGTCGTGGGAGGGCAGCCTCTCTTGAGGCCAGGCTGTAGGGCAGGTAGGGAGCAGAGGGGTGGTCCTGAGCGTAGGCTTGGTGGTGAAGAGATGGCCCGAGCGGCTCGGGGGACAGAGGTGAGCTGGCTTCAGAGACACACCCGCAGTGCGCCACGGGTGCAGGTGCAGAGGGGCTCAGGTGGCCCAGTGAGGCTTAGGGGGTCCCATTCTTCATGGGTAAGCTCCGGAGAATCTAGACGAGTGTCCCGAAGTGTGTACTGAATCCTTTGATCCCTGGTGTGGGTACATAATGCAGCCGGTCTTCTGTGACTACGGGGTGCCAAAGGAATCGGTCCAAGGATACGGCACACACACACACTGAACAGCATGAAATCGGCCAACAAAAGCCAGCCCACCATCATCCCAGTGGATGTGAGAAGCAAATCAAGAGCAGGGCGGGGCCGTGACAAGATACCACAAACGCATACATATTCCCAACCCAAATGCAAAGCAGCATGGAAAGATGATACGATGTGACCAATCGTCGCCAAACAACTGTTGGTCTCTGGGTTACGGAGTAAGCGGACCCTGCTGGCATGCCCCCCAGTGGCTCCCGGTCGATGGATGGGACCTGTTGGTCCATGGTTATGTCACGAATGCAGTCACACCACACAGCATGGACACCCCATGTCAAAACAAGGAAACATGCGGGCACCTAAGTGCTTCCCACAAAATTCAAGGGAAAACACAGAAGGAGTACATCACCACCTTCTGCCTCTCCTCGCAGCACGACAGACGAATCTACCGAGCTCTCCAAGAGGCAGTGCCCGCCAGAATGGCACCACCGGGATAACCGCCTCCCATAACCCACTTCCACCCGGCGGCCGTCCCCGTTCACAGCGATCCGCCAGTACTCATATCAAGGTCAAAGAACACAAGTCCCCCGGCATGTGTAATAACCATGAGCACTGTACACGGAGAGGGAGCTAGCGTCAGACGAATCCAAGACACTCCCAAAAAGCGAGCCGTAGACGAATCCCCGACGCACTCAAAGAGGCAGTACCCGCCAGAAGGGTACCACAGGGACAGCCACATCCCATCATCCAAATCATTCCAGTGGCCGTCCCCTTTCACAGCGATCCGCCAGTACCCCATAAAGTGGCTGTCAGCCACCAGTCCCCCGGCAGGTGAAAAAGCCCCAAGGCACTGGACATGAATAGAGCCAGCCGCAGACGAATCCCCGACGCCCTCAAAGAGGCAGTACCCGTCAGAAGGGTACCACAGGGACAGCCATAATCCCATCATCCAAATCATTCCAGTGGCCGTCCCCGTTAACAACGAGATGTCAGCACCCCATAACACACACACACACTCATCCCCGGCGTGGGTACATAGTGCAGTCTTCTGTGGCTACGGGGCGCCAAAGGAGTCGCAAGGATAAGCATACACACTCATCCCAAATTGCTGGCCGTGCCGGAACTAACAGTGAGCAGCTGTCGGGAAGGCGACGACCGGGTGGTGAACTATCGGCCACCGGGAGGGCTTGGGACACACAGGCAACTGTGGGGATGGGACCCCAAGTAGGAACAGTGCGGCGTGACAGTTACAGCGCAAGTGTGGAGCGCATTGCTCAAGTTCGCGGCCACCTCGCAAGGCAATCAGCGCAAGGGCTCCAGTCACGGGGAGTTGGTGCTGGGGGTAGAGGGCTACAGGCGCAAGTCGGTGGCGGATGCGCAAGTTTGGATGAGGGCAACCCAGTTTATCATTCTCAGCCCCTTGGGACAGCGCTTGGGCATTCTGGCCGTGGCGTGGGTGGGCAAGCTCTCTTGAGATCAGGCTGTAGGGGGCAGCGGGGTGATGTGGGATGTGGGCTTGGTGGTGGAGGGGTGGCTCGATTGGCGGAGGTGAGCCGGCTCCAGAGACACAGCAGCAGTGCGCCGGCAGGACAGCCGCAGAGGGGCTCAGGTGGCCCAGTGAGGCTCAGGGAGCAGAGGGGTGGTCTTGCGCGTGGGCTTGGTGGTGGAGATATGGCTCGCGCAGCTCGGGGGGCAGGGATGAACCGGCTTCAGGCACAAGGCGGCAGTGCGCTGGTGGTGCAGATGCAGAGGGGCTCGGGTGGCTCAGCGAGGCTTAGGGGGTCCCATTCTTCACTAGTGAGCTCCGGAGAATCCGGATAAGTGTCCCGAAGTGTGTGCTGAATCCTTTGATCCCCGGCGTGGGTACATAGTGCAGTCTTCTGTGGCTTCGGGGTGCCAAAGGAGTCGCAAGGATAAGCATACACACACTCATCCCAGAAAAGCATGGGGCAGCTAGGAGCTCATCCAGCTTTGAACTGCAGATATGTTATCGAAATATTCCAAATTCCACACACAACCTCGGCAACAGTGATTTGCAGGGTACTTCGTGTGGTGCTCACCGTGTCATCGCCCGTCGGCCGCCTCCAGGCCGCACAGCGGACCAGGGCGCACCGGAACACTGCAAGAGGGGAGAGGGCTCGTGGGATGACGGACCAGGAACGGAAACCCCGGCCGGTTGGCGAGGGCAATGACCCGGAAATCGCGGTGCACGGGTACCGCTGTGCCCCACTCGCTATCTGCGGTTTGCGCCAGGTGGCGCTGCGTCACCAAACGCCGACCATCCGCGAGTGCCATCTCTCCGTCGACGAGAAGAGTGCGCAACACCGCCACCACTTCCAAAGGGGCTTTATCCACCTGGCATCCTCCCGGTCCCGGTGCCTGTTACACCGAGGTTTTTTTGGACGAGGCGGGGCATACAGTCTCCTCTTCCAAGATTCCGTGAGGCCTGGAGTGTCTGCACGAGACTGAGCGGCACCCCTCGCTCCCCAAGGACGAGAGCGCGCCTGAAGGTTGAAAATTGCCACCTGGAAGCAATTTCACACAATGCGCTTCTCCCGCCATCCGGGGGAACCCCGTCAGCCAACCGAGCGTCGGTGTTATGACCGCGTGCCGCACCTCATCAAGCATGAGCACGGCACCCGACCGCGCCGCAGACACCAGCGGAGAGTCCTCATACACCAGCTGTCCGTCGATGATGCACTGCCCAGACCCCGCCCCCCCCCGGCCCGGATAAGTCCCTCTCAGGACGCACCGGGCACGCCATCGGAGGGTGGACGCACCGGGCACGCCATCGGAGGGTGGACGCACCGGGCGCACGGTCAGGCTCGGGACAGTGGTGTCGCGGTGCAGCTGAAGGTACTCGCGGCCGCGGTGCAGCAGCTGCAGAAAGCGATCGGCCAGCTTGTTCTTCCCGACGCCCTGATTCCCGATGAGCAGCAGGTGCTCCCCGAGAACCCACCCCGCCAGCATGCTCTCGAGGTGGCTGCAGTGCTCGTCTGCTCACCCGCAATCCTCCCGCCCAACCGCCCGGCTTGCCATTGCCTCCCATTCGCCGTCGTGGACGGCGTTGCACGGCCTGGCAGAGTCACAATCGCTGCTCTGACAGGCACGACTTGGGCGCACTGTCACCCTCCGGTGCGTCATCGGCCTCGAGATAGCATACCCCACCGCGGCCGATCTTTGCAGCCTATGACCAGCCATTAATCACGCTGCAGCCGGTAAAGCGCCAACCCGTGCGGACCGCCTTCTGGTCACGCAGGGGACCCACAAGACGAGGAGCCTCACTTAAGCGTCTCCCCTGCCACAGGCAGTGTGACCCTGCTGCACGCATGTATCACAGAAATGAATGGGGTACAGCCAAGAGGAAAGGCACTGGCTTTTGAAACCGCCATTCAAAGGTTCGAATCCGTTTTCCCCGAGACAAAACAGTTCAGTGGTGGCACGGCGGAATCACAACCCGTATGTCGCAGGGACCTGTCCTATTTCTCTCCGGCGCCGCGCCGCCCTCACCCCCGCACTCACACACGAATCCCCTGGGTCTCTTGCTCTGCCACCTCGCTCTGCCGCTTTGACTCCTGGCGGGTGTCTGCAAGTCTCAGCCAATCATGCTCTCCACAGACACCGGACTGCCTCTGCCCGAGTGCGCGGTGTCTGACAAGGTGCAGGGGTATCCGTGCTCTAGGACGGCTCTGAAGATGCCGGAGCACGCCAGCAGGCATTCACAGGAGTGGGGCGTGCTGGGGGCAGGGGACCTATATCGTGGAAGACGGGGGAGGGAACGAGAGCTCGCGCGCCGAGAGCGCCACTTCCCAAGGGGCACTCCATCCTGTAAACCCTCCACCCACCCTCCATCCCCCTCCGTCCCCTCATGCGCGGTCAGCACGGAGCCCATTCTGACCCCGCACCGAGGTTCCCCCGAGCCGAAGGATGGCGAGGTGTTCCTGGAGCGTCGACGCAGGGAGAAACCCTTAGGGACGCACCTGCCGATGCGCAACAGCCCTCGGTCCACGAAGATGCGCGGAGGCACCGTCCTGGGCTTGGACTCCGGCTTGGGAGGCGAGACGTCGAAGCCGGCATGCATCAGAGCTGCCTGCACCGCCAGATGTCGCCCATTCATTGGAAGCAGACAGGCCTCGCGGAGCCCATCAACAAGCTCTGGGCGCACCTCGGGGGCGCGTGGCAGAACCTCTGCCCTTGAAGTTCTGGGGATGCCGAGCGTGCCTTCCGCCAGTCGCCCAGACGCGCAGCCATCGGGAGCCACTCAGCGCTGATTAAGATCTGTGCATCCGACGATTCGCGCGCTGCGGCCATTGGCATGTGCAGAGTCAGACATGGGCTCCGGGGGCGGATGCGTGCGCTGCCAAGGCGGAGGCGGCACTCATGACGTTCCCTCATGGGACCCTCGGGGCGCACCTGTAGCAGCGCGCTCCCGTCCTCCGGCATGAAGCGCTGCAGCATGCCGCGCTGCAAGCTCTCGGCCGCTGCCGCCATGGCCACCGGCACATGCTGCTCAGTGGCCGCCGGCGCGGCGCCGGTGCCGCCTGGCTTCTTCAGCAGGTTGCGTGCCCGCACAGCTGCAGCCTCCGCGTACCTCGCAGTTCGCAGAAGCATGCGCATGGACGGCGCCTTTCCTGCAGCCACCGGATCCACATTCATCCCACGGCAGAGGCGAAGCTCCGTGAAGGCGCGGGGAACGGGATGCAGGCCACCCGCATCGGCGTCGGCACAACCCTTAAACGGGCGCACGGGACCAAATTGGGGAATACAAGGAACGAGAGCCCGAAGAAACCAGGAAATGCCGCTGCACCGCACACGAGAAGGGGAGGCACATAGGGTCTGAGAGCGGGTGGCAATTGCCTTGAGGCTGCTGCGCGGTGCGCGTGGCGAATGAGAGGAGAGCGTCCGCGACGGCCTCTGGGAGGTGCGGACATGCCGCCTGCAGCAGGAGCCTTCCGGTGTGCGCCCCAGCCTCGCCGCCCACTTCCGCTTTGCGCCCGAGCACATGGAAGTCGAACATTCCGCTCCCTGCAACAAGCGGCCGCTGGTCATGATCCACGCGCTGCACGTGACGGTGGTCACGATCCACGCGCTGCACATGACAGTGGTCATGATCCACGCGCTCCACGTGACGATGGTCATGACAATGGTCATGATCCACGCGCTGCACGTGACGGTGGTCATGATCCACGCGCTGCACGTGACGGTGGTCATGATCCACGCGCTGCACGTGACGGTGGTCATGATCCACGCGCTCCACGTGACGATGGTCATGATCCACGCGCTTCACGTGACGGTGGTCATGATCCACGCGCTGCGCGTGATGGTGGTCATGATCCACGCGCTGCACGTGACGGTGGTCATGATCCACGCGCTGCACGTGACGGTGGTCATGATCCACGCGCTCCACGTGACGATGGTCATGATCCACGCGCTTCACGTGACGGTGGTCATGATCCACGCGCTGCGCGTGATGGTGGTCATGATCCACGCGCTGCACGTGACGGTGGTCATGATCCACGCGCTGCACGTGACGGTGGTCATGATCCACGCGCTTCACGTGACGGTAATCATGAACCACGCGATTCAAACGACGGTGGTCATGATCCACGCGCTTCATGTGACGGTGGCACGCGTCGAGAGCACGCAGCGCCGTAGACACAAAAACGGAACGCGCGAGGTAGACACGGATGGGGTCATGGCGGGCTGACCTAGAACCCCTCCGCTGTGGAGCCAGTCCTTTGCCGGAGTCGGTGGCTCGGCGAGCGCCACGACGCGGAAACCTGCGGCGCGCCCCCCCCCGGAAGGTCCCGCAGTTACAGCGCGGCCCCTCCGAGCGTCGTGCAGGGACCCCTTTTGCACAAATGCCCATCCAACACTACAGCAGGCAAAGAGGCGGCGGAAGTACAGGCTGGGCGGAAGGCACCCGCGCGTCATCCACGCGAGGGCCGCTGCGCCGCGCAACACAAGGCAGCTACAGCATAGCCTACCGGCGAATGCAGCCACGTCAAGTGCCAGTTGCAAGGAGAGGCGGGCCGAGCAAGGCCCTCCACCTGGGTGCACCGCAAAGACCGGGTGCTCTCCCGCCACAGCAGAGCTTCCCCGCGACGAGGGCGGCGCGAGGCGGGAGCCGTCAGGGAGGTGGCAGCAGCGCTCCACGAGCAGCGAGCTCAGCGAGGAGAGCATCGTCGGAGCGAGCCGGTCGATGCCATCCAGCACCACCACGCCTGCGCACGTGGCCACCGCGCATTCAAACGGCACCATCTCGCCCGACGTCCGGGGATCAGAAACGGTGCAGCGATAGCAGCCCACGGCAGCCCGCCACGTGCCGATCCCGCGAGCAGGCGCGCCCAGCCCTATGCCCGTCCCTCCGGGGGCCCCCCTGCGCCAACCTCCGCAGTAATCCGAGAGTCGGGATTGGCTGCGTGAGAGGAATCGGACAGAGGTGACATGCGGCGTGCGCTGTGGGAGGGGCCACCTCCATGAAGCGCTGCATGCATTAGCGGGGAGGGCTCCCATATGGTGTCGCCAACAGCGGAGGTGGCGCGGCGCTGCAGCAGATCTCGCGCCATCATATCCTGTGCAGCTCCCATTGGACATACCCAAGGCAGGTCAGCCATGGCACAGGTGATGTCCCGAGGCAGGTAATGCCCGAGACGGGAGATGCCCCGAGACGGGTCACGTCCCGAGACGGGTGATACCCTGAGACAGCGTTTTACTTGTTATGCCCCGTAACCAGTCATGGCCCGAGACATGGCACGCCTCCCCCAAGCCCTGGCATGCGCAGGGTCCCCAGGACATCAAAGAGACGTTGAAGAGCATCCATGGGTATCAGAATCGATGTGCATCGGTGAGCAGAGTGCTGGCAAACCGAGCAGTATCCGCGATGCCTCGAAGCGCTCGCGCCTTGCACTCGAAGCACGCTCTGAGACCTCTGCCAGCCGCAGCCAGGCCACCCGGCTTGCTGCAGACCCCTCTACAGCGCTCGGAGGTGCGCGGCTGCGGGCAAAGCCAAGGGGGGGAATTCACATCACTCCATCACCACGTGGCAGCGCCTCGGCAGCACAAGGAGGCATGCATCGTCTCACCTTGTAAAGGTTGACCACCACGAGCGGCTGCCCAATCACCCTCGCGAAGGCGCGAGTGACCGCCGTCTTGCCGACGCCCTGCGGCCCACCGCGCAGCCCAGCAGACCTCACGCCTTCTTGCCACCAGACCCCCCCCCCTTCCGTGGGTGGCACCCAATGCGTGCTGGCTACTGCATCAAGAAGGTATACATACATACAGTAAGGCGTGTGAGCTCCGGAGAATCCGGATGAGTGTTCCGAAGTGTGTGCTGAATCCTTTGATCCCCGGCGTGGGTACATAATGCAGCCGGTCTTCTGCGGCTACGGTGTGCCATAGGAGTCGGTCCAAGGACACCCCTTCCGAGGGGTGTGGAGTTTTAGCCACCGCGGCTGCATCACTCCGTGCATCTTTGAGACGGGTGCACAGAGTGTCCCCCTCAGAGCGCAACCACGAGGTCGCTGCTCTCCTTCCTCAGCGACCGTGGCGAGGGCTGTGCGGGTCAGGGGAGGGGGGTCACCTTACTGCCAATGAGACAGATATCGCGACCCTGCAGCACAAGTCGCAACCCCCCCTCCATCCGACCTGGGTGTCATAGCCTCCCTCCTCAATCCTAAATGGAAATAATCCTGGGCAGCTGTTACAAGGTGTGGCGGTCCTTCCATGAAAGTCTACAGAGGGAGTGATCCCTGGCAAGGAGCGGGAGACGGCTGCCGCGATGAAGATCATCAAACAAGGACAGGGCAACGGACCGAGGCGTGAGGGGGTGGGGGAAGCTGCATCACTCTCAAGGGCCACTGGTCACCAAGTGGTCACCGCGCACTCTCATCGTGATCGCGCTCATCCCGGCCCGGACCTACACAATCTCCTCCCTAGTCACGCGCATGCACGACGGGTCTGAAGGAGACGAACTCACCACAACGTGACTCTGCAGCATCCCGTCCAGCGCCTGCGGGCAGCCGCGTGAGAGGACACACACGCACACATCTCAGTGCAGCCACAAATACCGCGCTGCTCATAAGCACCGAAGTTTGCAGAGAGCTGATGATGAGCTCATGGAGCAGGTGGCAGACGCACCGCCGAGTGCACGGGAGTTGCGACGAAATCGGGCCCGGTGCCATGCTGGGCAGTCCCTGCGCCCGGCTCCGCAGCCCAAGCTCTCAGCATGGCGTTCTAACAGCGCTGCCGCCCTCCCTCCCTGCAACCACCGCTTGCCCCCGCCCCCGCCTCCCTGCAACCACCGCTTGCCCCCGCCGCCCGCCCTCCTGCAACCACCGCTTGCCCGCCGCCCGCCTCCCTGCAACCACCGCTTGCCCCCGCCGCCCACTCCCTGCACCACCGCTTGCCCCCGCCGCCCCGGCCATCGCCTGCCTTCGCCGCCGCCGCAGCAGCCGAGAGGGTGTCGCAAAGCCCAGCCGCCAACAACAAACACCATCAACCCAGCGGACCACCCCAGGTAAGCGCAAAAAGCACCGTTCTCCCGAGAGCTCGCTCCGAGAGATTCGGGAAATTATCGCCCAAATTATGAGGCACTTTCAAGATGATCCGCGGTAAAGGTGAGGAGACTTGTCCACCTGCCACCTCTCCTGAGTCCAGGCTCATCGGCACAGCCACCTCAACTTCCTTGGCCTCAGGGTCGCACAAACATCTGCCACGGCATCCCAATGGCGCCATGTGTCAAGCGTACGCACGCACATATACGACTGGCCACTGATCCAAGAGCGAGCAATGGAGGCAAAGCGAGAATCGCATGGCAGCTAGGGCGAGGAGATTCACCGGAATCGCATGGCAGCTAGGGCGAGGAGCTTCACCGGAATCGCATGGCAGCTAGGGCGAGGAGATTCACCGGAATCGCATGGCAGCGAGGGCGAGGAAATTCACCGGAATCGCAGCCACCCGGCCCTCGGATGCCTCCTCCACGTGTATCCCTCCGTTGGCGGATCCTGTCAGGCACAGCTGCCAGCTCAGCATACACTACCGCTTCTTCGCGCGCGTGCTTCCGAGCGAGGGCAGATGATGATCGTGCGTGCGGCCTCCGTTCACAGACTGAGCCATGGCGATGGAGGGATGCATGGCGTGCAGCAGGGCAGCCACACCCAGGCCGCGGGAGGGATGCGTGGCGTGCAGCAGGGCAGCCACACCCAGGCCGTGGGAGGGATGCGTGGCGTGCAGCAGGGCAGCCACACCCAGGCCGTGGGAGGGATGCGTGGCGTGCAGCAGGGCAGCCACGCCCAGGCCGTGGGAGGGATGCGTGGCGTGCAGCAGGGCAGCCACACCCAGGCCGTGGGAGGGATGCGTGGCGTGCAGCAGGGCAGCCACGCCCAGGCCGTGGGAGGGATGCGTGGCGTGCAGCAGGGCAGCCACACCCAGGCCGTGGGAGGGATGCGTGGCGTGCAGCAGGGCAGCCACGCCCAGGCCGTGGGAGGGATGCGTGGCGTGCAGCAGGGCAGCCACACCCAGGCCGTGGGAGGGATGCGTGGCGTGCAGCAGGGCAGCCACGCCCAGGCCGTGGGGGGGATGGGAAGGGAGGTGCCCGGGGCCTCACCTGCAGCACGGCCTGGCTGGTAAGTGAGGGCTCCTTCACAGCAGTGGCCGGGGAGGGTTCATCCTGCGGGAGCTCGGCCAATGCCGGGTGCACGGCGGCCAGCCCGGCATGCAGCGCGCGGCGCGCCTCAGGCGGGAACGCGGCCGAGGGCAAGCAGCGGTGCACCAGCACAGCCAGTGGCGTTTGCTGCCCCTCCGAGCAGCCCCGACCCAGTCTTCGCCGCATCACGCTTCGCAATGAGACTCTCACAGTGGCTGGCCGCAGCCCCGTACGCGCGAGCGCGTGCCGTGCATATCCACCCTTCTACGTGCGCTCCACGCCCGCGCGGCCGCGTAGGTAAACTGCAGAGGTGGGATCCTCTCAAACGTGTGACAAACTGAGCGTGTGTCACAGGTTGAGTGTATATAGCAGGCAGAGCATGCGTCGGAGCTTGAGCAGATGTCACAGGTTGAGCATATGGATGGATACTCCAGTGATGACCATTTCGAGAAGACACAATCGTTTGACCTCGAGGCGGAGGAACCCAAGGGACGAACCGGGAAGAGCGCGATGGAGCGTGCGGCTGCGAGCACTGCCGAGGTGGCCACGGGCGGCAGGGGCACGCCCGGGCTGACGCCAGGCAGCATGTGGATCTCGTTGTCCACCCCTCGACACTGCACTGCCAGCAGACCCGCTAGCAGCTGGACACGTCCCCTCCACCCGCTTGCTTAGAGAGATACCAACCACACTATCCCACCTCCACTCCCCGCCTGCCCAGTCGCCACACCTTACCGTGGCTTCAGTTTTTCGAGGCGCTCTTTGGCGCCGGAAAGCACGGCGGCCAATCGTGGACAATCGTGGAGCAGAGAGGTGTACGGGAAACCATCAGCATGCAACACCTCAGAGGAGATTGGATCGAGACCTTGAGAGGAAATCTTTCCTGGCTGCCACGGCTGCCAGGAATGTGGGGCTACCTGATGAAGCTTCTCTGAGGTAGGTTGTAGGGGGGTGGCTGCGACCAGGTCTAGGTAAGCCTCAGGAGGCAGCGGCCAAATCACACACGCCTGCACGCGCAGCACGCAGGTCATTAGGGCTGGCAAAGGGAAGCTCGCATTCAACTCACGGCACCTGTCGGTCGCGCCCCTCGTGTGCCGTCATCCTCCGAGAAACGCCATCCCTCAGCGAGCTGCCGTCTCCCGAGATCCGTCATATTAAGGGACCCATCATTCCCTAAGAACCATCATCCCCAAGAGCCGTCATGCCTGAGGGCCATCATCCCACGAGAGCCGTCATATTTAGAGAGCCGTCATTCCCTGAGGGCCGTGATACAGCGAGAGCCATCATCTCCCGAGAGTTGTCATTGCCCAAGAGCCGTCATCCCCCGAGAGCCGCCAGCCCCCGAGAGCCGCATCCCCCGAGAGCCGCCATCGCCCGAGAACCGTCATAGCCTGAGAGTCGCAACCCTGTGAGAGCCGGCAACCCGCAAGATGTGTCATCACCCGAGAGCAGTCATCCCACAAGAGCTAACATCACCCGGGAGCCGCCATCCTCCGAGAGCCACGTTCCACCGAGAGCTGCCACGAGCAGTTCGTCGTCATGCCTCGAGAGCCATCAGAGGTATCCGTCCACATCCGTCGTGGCCGAGACGACTTGGACGAGGCTGTCTCATCATTGAAAGCATTGCACGGCTAGCACCTATGCACCAATGCTGTCGCAGCCTAACTGTGCATTGTGCAGCAGGCACGCCGAGGAGGGCCGCGCGACAGGGTCTTGTTGTGCGGCTCGCACCCCTTGCCGACCCCTTGCGTTCTAACAGGGATCGCCAGGCATTCTCATCATATGACGCACCACACCACACCAGATTTCACGGACCTGGAAGCGAGATCGCAGCGGCGGGTCGAGTGGGGCAGCCGGCTGCAAGGCTGGAGGCACTGCGCGCTCGTGGACCCCTCCCCGCCAGAATCCTCACTGGGCATGGTTTCCGTCAGCCCCCATTCTTCAAGTGATGCCAACGGATAGGCTGCTTTCATGTTGCTTGATGTCTATTGAAGAGCACCAGCGGCAGCACAGTAGTCTGAGGTGCTCTGCCGTCTCTCGCAAGCGATGATCTCAGCGAAATCCTATTTTTTACTAGTGTGGCGGCACGTGGGAGTTCAGGCCAAGCGGGTGCGGGATGCGGGCCCACAACACTCCGCACCTCCGAGAGCGATGACCCTGAAGTCTGGGTGCACCGGGATAAGAGTGCCGATGGCCGCTGGATCATCCTTCGGGATGCGGTCTGCACTGATCATGGTACATCCGTCCTGCAACCGGATCCCGCGCGAGTCTCGGGGATCTGCGACAGGGCCTGTGCACATTTACCCGTCCAGGCAAGCCATAGGGAAGGTCGAACTTAACCGGAGAGTGCAGTTGCAATATCCGGGAATATACAGGAAGATAGAATATCCAGAGGAGGGGATGCAGTCTTGAGCAAGTATGTAGTGCTGGGAGGGCAAAAGGTGGGCGAGTGGCGAGTGGTGGTCAAACGGTGGATTCGGAGGAGGCCCGAGGACTCGAGGAGGATCCGAGTCGCAGCTCCGAGTCACATGGAGGGGCCTATCGTGGGGGCGAGGAGCCACTCTCCAAGGGCCGCCAGCCAGTGTACGACTCTGGAGGAGAGCCGCCCCACACCGCCAGAGCAGCCACATTGTCCTGCCAACAAGGCCACCGACGGGACACCGGGGACCCACTTGTGAGGCGCTTGGCATGGCCCTGGGACCGACCTCCAGCACGAGCTCGCGGTTCTCGAGGAGATTGTTGATGGCCGGGAGCACGTTCCGCTCCGCGGCTTCCAGTCCCTCCAACACAAGCAATCGCCCGTGGCGCACCGCACGCACCACCGGGCCGTCCACGAAGTTGGCGCCTCCGTCTGCCCACCTCGGCACGCGCATCACTCAGTCCCGCAAGGGCAAAAGCCCCGGGCGCCCCCGAGAAGAGCCCATCCCGCCGGCCGCAGACTCCACTAAGTGTTCCCCCTCCGTGGGAGTCTTCCCCGCCAGTTACAGTCGAGGCCAACCCGCCGCAGACCGTAGCCCGGGGCCATATTTACGGCCGTCCGGGCGTGAGCAGCACCGGGCAGGGGCAGGCGGTGGCGCACTTGACAATTCGCGGCGTTGGATGAGATCGGCTCCTCCCGTGTCACGAGTGACACATACGTACTCGACTGCGCCAAGGGCCAACCCTCCCCAAGGGTCAGACTATTCGCACACGAGCTTGTATATGGGAGATAGCATAAACGGTTCCCCCGTCCAGCCAAGGGGCATGCAAGAGGCGGTTCCTCGCCATGGAGGGGTTGCGGTCCTCGGGACACCTCCGCAGCACGAGAGCGCCGCCGGTGGCAAAACCTGCAATCCATGCGCGTTCCACACGCGTGTTTCGGCCTGCGTATGCCAAATATGAAAGGTACGAGTGGAAGTTTTTGTTCCACGTGTCACTCCGGGGCAGCGCGGCGAGGACAAGGGCGAGGGCGAAGTAGCGAGCGAGGGCATGGACCTTCACGCTGGGTGACGCGGCAATAGAGCATAGCGAGCCAGCGGCGCAGAGGGCCTGGAGCGCCAATAAGACACATATCCTGGGTGGAGTGCCGCAACTCAGCGAATTATCACGGTCTCACAGACAGCAAACGGGTTACACAGACCACGAGACCGCACAGTTCGCTACGACACAATTCGAGCTTTGGACGTGCAACACAATTTCGCCGCGCTCTGCGTTGATACCTGCCCAAGGCTATCTTTTTGTAACATCCAACGGAGCCAGCCTAGAATTTCCTGCAGCAGAAATAACACAGATCAAGTCAACAAGGAGATCGCGGGCTAGGCTCCCTCCTATAAAAGCCACACAATCTGAAAAGGTTGTCTCATTCACTCAGTCAGTCAGGAAGGAGATGGCGTCCGGCGTTGGCCCGGTTCAGCTATGATCAAAACTCGAAAGGCAAAACCCTCGAGCCTTGAGCACCTACGCACCTTAGCATAGAGTGGCCTGAAGTTATCATAGATTTTACCTGACAGTTCGCAGCAAGGTCGAGTGGAGTCGGGGGGGGCATAAGGTGCTCCAGCAATGGATCCCCAAGGTCCTTCGAGATGCCGCCGATGCTTATCTGCGAACGCGGGCGAAGGATACTCAACATTAGGACATGGCCGCCAAAGCATATCTCAGGAAAATCATGAGAAAGGTTTTCAGCTATCTGCTTTTGTGTGCTCGTTCGTTTGGGAAAATTTGCCCCCTTTAGAAGAGAGCAAGGCAAACCTTTCAAGTGTACACAACGAATGCGTTGGGCATGGAAGTTGATGCGAACTCAGGTGTGCTTGCTGAGAACAGCAGGTCGCGTGTCCCAAATAGTGGCGTGGCCGTGGAAGGGAATGATACTCGAGTGGTATGAAACACATGATATTCAGAGCAAGTAAAACATGGGTTTCACGAGTATTTCTCACCTGCCCTTCGCAGGCACTAATGCTTATGCTCGTGCTCATTTCAAATAGGGTTTGAGTCGCGCACTTCTCGTGGAGCAATGGGGAATATCTCCTAGCAAGCGCTGCAGACTCGAAACCACTTTCCTCACTTCGCAAACCTGAGAAACTGCACTCAGTGAAAGGCGTCAGCACAAACCACCCAGCAGAAGCACTCGTCCCGTGCCCACTTGCCTTTCGTTTGGAGACGACAGTTTCGAGTTTCCGTTTGATGTGAGGTTCTGTGTCACTCTCGTCTGGAGTCTGGACTGGACTCGTGGACTGACGATGACGTGACGATGACGGTGAGGATATTATGTGGATCACCCGACCGTTACAAGCAACACAACACGTACACGTATTTACAATTTAGGGCGCTACATTTAGAACTTTGGATCATCGGATGGATGAGGACCTCATCGTCCGATCCACCCCACCCTACTTGTAGTGACTACGCGGTCTACGTCCCAGCGCAGGGCGCGGGCGCCCGTCGCGTGCCGACGCGACGGTGCGGTGCAGCAGGGGGAGTATTCAGTATAGTAGATACGGGGGGAGTATTCAGTATCGTATATACTATACTCCCCCTGGCGTGGGTGCAGCAGACGAGACGCAGACGTGAGACCTGACACTCGACTGTAAAAAAGAGCATAAGTAGGGCTTGCTTGCAATTGAATTCATTATTCGCGCGGTACACTTTATTGCCTCACCTAACGTACTTCGAAGCGCGAATTTCTTAGATTCATCAGTCAAGCGAGAAATACACAGCGTACCCCTGAACGTAAATATGAATTCAATGGTGTGCGCAGATCAAGGCTGTGGAGGGTCTTCGTTCAGGGAAGACTACGTGAGCGGAGATTATATTTGCACAGATTGTGGCCTTGTAGTTTCTGAGCACATCGGCTTTGGATGCTCCTGGGATGAAGACACCCACCTTGCGGGAAAATTGAGTACCGCGGGATGCTCAATTCAAGGAAAGGGGAGTTTTCCCAGCCAATTGGCAAAGTTGAACGAAAGCCTCGTTGACAGTGCTGAAGCGACGTTTGTCGAATGGGAACGACACATCGATCTTATTTTGGGAAACGTCCTCGAGATACCAGACGTTTGGCGCCAAACCATGAAAGATTTATTGTCTGTTCTGAAAAAACATCACGGTACCACCGGACGGGCTAGGGAAGCCACGATTGCAGCTTTGCTGTTTGCAGGTGCGTGCCTACGCAGGCCTCTACGGCCCTCGACAGGGTGGCTGTTTGTGTCTTGGTGCCCCTGACAACAGTGTCTCTTTCAATAAGTTATTTTGACGTTTTTTACGTTGGTTTTATGCAGCTGCTCGCAAGCACGGAACGCAAAGTTGGTCCTTGAAGGGTGAGTTCTGTTGACCTGCTCTTCACCGCTCGGCTGGTTTGTTTGTGTGGGTTCTTTCCCCTTATTCACCGTTTCGGCACGGTATCTCTCTCTGATGCTCAGAAACAACTTAGATTTGGTGGGACTTTCAGAGGGAACTCAAGTCTTGTGGGAAGTCAGTTTGTTGCTGCTATTTTTTGACAAATCAAACTCGTTTGCAGACTGCTGTGAGTTATTAGGAGCGAACAACGTTGCTGCAAGGAACGCTGCCTTGACCTTAAAGAACGTGTTATTCGAGAAGGATGCGAGTTCCCCAAATTTCATGCGCTCTGGATACTCCAACTTGAAGTCGATTGTGGTAATACCTCGGATTTTTTGCCTCGGTCCTTCCTTCCTTCCTTAAACGTTATGGCCTTCTCGTTCCTGTGTATACAGCATTCTTCGAAGCGTTGCGTATTTTTATTTCGAAATCTTGGAGGGTATCAGGTGCTACCGGGTAGGAAATCGATTCACCAAGTTATAGAACACTGGTCGCTAGGTTCAACTGTCTGCTGAGAATAAAGGCTGCGGGTGCCTCAGGTAAACGTTTGTAGCGAGCTTTCCTTGACGCGTGACGTGGTGAACACGGTTGTAAAGGTATCGCAACTGATTCGTGAGGACGCGATATTAGATGGGTAAGGCCTCTCCTTCACGTGCTGGCTCCCTCCCTCTTGCAGCTCGGGTATGCGGAGGTACGATGATGTGCTTCCTAGGTTTTTCACTTCGGCGGGGTTGTTTTCCAGGAAGAAAGATGTCACAGTTGCTACAACGGCGGTCTTCTGTGCAATGAAAGCTTTGAAGATCCGCCCTTCGTTGCAAGGTGGGACAAAAGTCACTTGCGGGGTGGGGCCTTGTGGTCTTCGCGCTTTTGAAGCCATTAAGAGCCACGCCGGCCAAAACTATGCCAAACCTCTAGTGTATGCAAATACCTGACAATTTAGTTCATGCACAATCTTTGACAAGTGCTTGGCGCCTCGGTGCAAAGCAGTCATCGCTGAGAAGGCAGGGATAACCAAGGAAACGCTCGCCCGCGCTTCGAAGATGGTGATGGCAAAGGAACAACTGTGGACCCAGTTGCTTTCTTTGGCGTCGTCAAGCTTTGCAGGTAAGGCAGAGAGATGGAAGCCTCGAAAGCTCTTGCCGTGATATGCTTGAGGGGCTGTGCCAGTGTTGGCACGGTCTGGTGGTGGTGGTATGTGTTATGCGCAGGAACAAGTTCTCTCGGTGTCCGTGGAGTCTCTTGGTGGGGCTGTTCTTGTGCAGGGTGTTTGCGCGAGAACAGTGGAAGTCGCCGTCTGCTGTTTGTGAGCAAACTTTGGAAAGCTAGCGATGCCTATTGGTACACCAAAAGTTTTAGATTTAGAACGTGCTTTGTCTCCCAAATGCAGGAGACGGCGCAGCTTTCCAGAGCGCTGCATCGAGCAGCTCGTTGGAAAACTCGGCAGAAGCTTGCTTCCCGAGCCATGAGCAACATTTTACTCCAGTCTGGGAGCCCCACGTGGAACGCCGCCGCCGCGAACGTGCAGAGAGAAGGTTGAGCACTGCCTAGAGCTTGCTTGTCTAGTGAACAGATTGAAGGATCTGTCAGGGGACAAGAACAGTCTAATGTATATCAGTTTGTAAAATAGGAATGCATATGTGTATATAACATATAGAATGAGCACCGATATACATAGTTCTATCGATTTAGAGTGCGAGGGTCACTGCAACATCCATTTGCCTTCTGGTGCTAGAGTCTCTTGCATTGGGAACAACAAAACACTTGCGTCTAGATGGATAACATCGAGCGGAATAAGGTCATTCGATTTGCAGACAAACAGCATAGGTCAATATAGACGTGGAGGGTGGATTAGTAATCAAATACCCGATAGGCCTCCATAAGAAGTTGATTTTAAATTCATTTGTCGATTTCAAATTCATTTTAAACTTCACCTATGCCGAGATGTTGGAGGCTGCTAAACTCCTACTGTAAAGCAGATATATCGTACACCTATCCGTTGATGTTTAAAACTTATCTGAATGAGTAGGTGTACGTTCGGAAGTCTCGAGTTATTAAGTGGTTGCAATCTGTAACTATTTCAAAAGTGCTCGGGCGCCTTCGGGAACGTTTTTAGGGGCTAGATAAGAATGGGACGTCCTAATCGTGAAAACGTGACCCATCAAAATTGTTAACCAGTGTAACTCGATGAAAACTCGGATAAATATCTAACCCAAAAGCGTTTTGTTCGTGAATATTAAGAGATGCGTCATGAAGGGGGTGACTTTGTGTCACTGGCAGTCGCCCCCCTTTCTGTGTCACCCCTCACTGTGAATGCCACATGCAGTATGGCACGTGCTTTCCGACCGACAGTCCGACACTCAAAACCCTAAGTAATCTTGTTTTACGGAAGAGGGGATATATATATATGATTGGGTATATATATATATCGCGGTAAGCAGTGAAACAGAATGGCGGGGGGCAGAGATTCACTGTGTGCTAAGATGAGATAAAATACGGAGCAGAGTGTTTTATTGAGTCAGTGAGCGGTGACACGGTGACTGGTGACAACACAGGTCGAGGGGCGAACGCCGGGTGACCCATTGTCCCCCCCTTACAGTGGGGGGGGAAGATTGGGCTCCCCGTGACACCACCTCACCCCGTGGGGATGAGGTGTCACCAGGCAAGGCAGCCATGCAGAGACAAGGAGCCACACCGGCTCGGCTAGCACGGCTAAAATTCAAGTCCAGCCTACAAGGCAGTGCTAACTTGCACGTGCATGCCACGGCTATTCTTGCTTGTTGATGTAAAGGAGAGCTTCAGCGGCGCCCTGGATAGGCGGGATCCACGGCACCGTACGCAGCGCCGGCCAATCGGCGTCATCGAGACCTGCAGAGTCGTCGGGCTCCGGTCCAGGAGGATCGTGATCGAGAGGCGGGCGGAGAGTGAAAGCCGCCGGGCCAGAGTCGTCCGCCGCAGCAAACTGCAGGGAGGGAGACCCCTCGGCAAAATGCACGGCGGCCGCTGCAGCGGGAGCAGGAGCCGCAGGCGGCTGCAACCAGGCGTCAATCGTGGGGCGAGGCAGTGCTGCCGGCGCGCCCGCCGGTGCCTGCTCGGGGGCAAATGATGCCGCGCATGAATAGGGGCAGACGCCGCGGGTGGGGATGTGGGCGTCAGTGAGCCCCCAGAGGCGAAAGCATGTGACGCAGGGGTAGCCGACACCTTCCCACACGAGATAGCGGCCGTGGCGAGGCGGCGGCTTCCAGTCGCCGACGGGCTTGACGATGTTGCTGCGCTGCACGGAGTTGAATGATGCAGAGGCGGGCGCGTGCTTGCCACCACCGGACCCCGCGGACGGGGAACCGAGGCGCGCAAGATGGCCCTCGCTCTGCCAGACTGTGCTGAGGCGAAGGAGTAGGGCCGAGAACGTGAAGGCGTGGCCGGCAGCCAGCTCACGCAGCACCACCAGATACAGTGGTGACACATGAGGGGAGCTCGCTGCCGACCGGCCAAGAACGTGGTGGAGGTCCTGTACCCTGCCGGCATCGTCATAGGTGGGGTGCAGGCGCTGGTGCTTATCCCCCAGCACTCGAAGCACCGTGAACTGGGGGGCAGGATCAGCGGTCTCGTCGATGACGGTCGACCGCAGCTTCGTCCATAAGCGGAAGGTGTCGGGGTCAGTGGTGGCCTCGACATGAAACCGAAGGCGCTGTAGAGCGCAGCGTCCATCACGCGGGTGGACACGGGCGGACTCCTGGTAGAGAGAGCCAGTGCCGTACCCTGGAGGACGCCCTTAAGGATGTTGAAGAGGAGCTCGTTGAGGGACCAATGATACACCAGATACTCGTGCTCCAGGTCAAAGAGCTTGTCGTACTCGAAGTGAGAAATGGGTGATAGCACGTGTCGAAGGTTGCTGAGCAGAATGGCGAAGTCGGCCTCAGCGTCGGAACCGTCGAGCGTGAAACCCTTTTGGGGCTTGAAACCATGGGAGCGGAGTAATTTTACCAGCTCCTCCCCATAGCTGAAAGCGTAGTCCATGCGGTCGCTGTACTCGTGCAGTCGTGCTGCTGAGAAGCCCGGACAGGGGTAGAAACCCAGACCGAGGCGTCGCGGTGAAACTGCGCAGATGCGGCAGCAGGCGAAATGGAGCTGGGCGTGTTGATGAGCGCGCTCATGCGCACCACCGGATCAAGGCCGGCAGTGCTAGCGCGCGGTGAATGTGCCTGGGAACCAGACTGCGGTGAAGATGTAGGCGTGGGCGAAGCAGATGCCGCACGCGCAGAGCGGAGCACGTCACCAAGACTGCGGCGGCTAGCTGATGCCATGGCAGGTATAACGTAGGGTGGAGTGTTCAGCTTGTTTGTAGATGAGGGTGCTGGTGCAACCCTGGCCTTGGATGGTTCAACAAGGCGGTAATGAATTCCGGCGAACGGTAACGCTGGAAAATGCCGCGGTGAAGGCTGGTGCCGACACGAAACAAGACGAAGCTGGTGCGGACGTCGAAGTTGTTGTACGAGAGGAGCTGGTGCGGCCTCAAGGATCAGAGCGAAAACCTCCCCAAGTGGTGGCCGATAACCTCACGGAAGAGGGGATACATATATATGATTGGGTATATATATATATATCTCGGTAAGCAGTGAAACAGAATGGCAGGGGGCAGAGATTCACTGTGTGCTAAGATGAGATAAAATACGGAGCAAAGTGTTTTATTGAGTCAGTGAGCGGTGACACGGTGACTGGTGACAACACAGGTCGAGGGGTGAACGCCGGGTGACCCATCGTCCCCCCTTACGGGGGGAAAGTGGGCTCCCGTGATTGTTATCAAAGCGCTTAGCCGTTTCTTGTTGCGCTCCAAAAATTTGTGAATATATATCTTAACTATATATATATATATATATATCACACTCTTCGTGAGGTTATCGGCCTCCATCCGCGCATGAGGTCAAGATTGCGATGTATCCGCGGCGTGGAAAGACCTTTCCAACGATACCCTGCTTTAATGCGCGGAAGGTGCGCAGTCTGGTATAACTACACAAAGGTCACGTTTTGGGTCGGGTTTCAATACGATCATGCCATGTTGGTCTCACTGCCATAATCCCGCTACGGTCATCAGGTTCAATGACATCCTGGCATACGTTATCCTCGTCCTCTCTAACCGCGTACAGACTCACGGTGTGCTAGTTTGCCGTATAGCACATTGGCTATGAATAACTTGGAAGTTCTGACATATGAGTAGTTCACTCATTTATTAGTTTATAATAATGACAAATAACATCCGATTATCTACCCGGGATGGAGTTCAGCCTCCGACAACCGATTTGACCAGGTAATGACGAAAAAAACGAATGTGGCGTCAAGAAGTCGAGTTGCGAGCTGCATTCTTGGAAAATCCCAATCGACTATCTGACGGGCCAGGAGGTTGTACATATATTTGCACACATATACGCAACTAAGTGCATGCAGTTTATGATAAGAATGAATACCACCGAAAACTGAGCAAACCAAGTACTTTTTTTTAAACAAACATCAACAAACAACAAATGCAGACCAATGTGCAACACCAACAATGCCGGATAGATGGAATCATATGCAATGAATGCTAATCAAAGATGGTCCACCGGCACCCTAGTGTGCGTAAGAAGCATGGAAGGCCGGTGCCACACCATGGTACCAATGGCACACATAGCATGCCTAGTAGCCTGGGTGGGGCTCCTGATGGGGGGCTGCAATGCATGTCCCCCAAGTGAAGGAACCATGGGTCTCTGGCCAGGGCAAGGAAATCAGATAAATAAGCATCACTGGCCATCGCAGCCAATCCACGTCACAGGAAGGATTGCAATGCCCTATTACATGCGTGTTGCCCGAGCCCTCATATTCGGTGCCTACCTATCAAGAGATGTAGGTAGCGCCCGAAGGCCCAATCACCACATCAAAGAAATCGCAGCAAGAGCTCGCCCGGTGTCCAATTACGCATGCCATGCAACATGTACACAATTGTGATTAAAATCCCAAACATTTAAGCAATAAGGACTTGCCCACCCCTTTACCCGTATCCGCCCGGTGATAAATACCCATGCACATAAATATGTGATTCGACGGTATAAGGTCATGGAGCAAGTTGTCTGCGTAAGGCGCTCTATCAACAGCCTGGCCCACGGCCACTGATTGGCCACACATGCTCAATGCGCTCCGCGCGCACCAGGCAAAACCAGTCATGCAGATTTACGGTAGGGTCATAATGCCCAGGAACAAGCGTGACCACCTGCATCCCCATCCCCTGCAACACCTAAGCAAGCGCCATTGATGCCACGTCTGAGCTGAAATAAACAAACTCCATAAAGGTTGGTGCGATTGACTGGAAAATGGAATTTCCCCCCTCTTCGATGGATACACAATCCCAGCATGAGGCAATGGTTACCAAGGCCCTTAAGAGCAAGTGGTTGAGCAACTATGACAAGAGAAACGGGGAAATGGGAAAGCAGGAGCATAACACCAGTATACGACGTGGTCACAGGGAGATTACTCTGGTGGGTCAGCGAACAGGTCAAGGAAACCTTGCAGGAGGGGGGATGGGGATATGCCGCAGGGCACCGGAGACAAACCGCAGGGTTGGCACTGGGGGACAATGCAAGTAGTGCGGCGAGGCGTGCGGTGCGGAAGGAAACACGGTGGAAGATCCGCGAATCACAAATATGTTGGTACCTGATCGATTTGTGGAAGAGCTTGCAGGTCAGCGGAGCCCTCAGGGATGTGCAAGATGCCATGCTCGTCTCCACCGCAAATGTATTGCATGTCATCACAACCTGCAGAGAACCCCCACATTTACATGCGTTCAACAACTGTACTGCATACTGTCACAACCTGCAGAGGGGCCTCATTCTTATACGAAAAACGCACAAGAAGAAAAGCGTGTAATCACTGCGAGTCATTCACACACAACGCACCCAAACTTGCGGCTTATAAAACATGGAGACGGCGAAGCGATGCTAACCAAACGCAATGCGGGTCGAACGGAGTGCTGCCCAAACCGTTTCCGTTTGATGTGTAGGTAAGGTTATGTGTTAGATATATAGTTCGGAGTGAATAACTAGATAACTGGAAATAAACCCTGAGTTAAGGGTTTCGGAATCAGAACGGTAAAAGTCAGATTGATAAAAGGTGCGAGGAAGACAGATACGCTGTCCGGCTAAGCTCGCTAGGAATCAAACTGATAATCCCATAAACAGTGTCTGGCCGAGGCTTTATGCTCTCCGGAAACCCAGACAGTAAACAATGACTGTACTACTGTACTGTACGTACTACTGTACAGTACAGTGCTAGGATGTCACGGACACGAGACGGAAGCAGGGTCAGGCTAAGGGCTAGTCAGAGCCCATAATAACTAAGCCTAAACCCGAAGTCCAGCACACCACCCGTGGGTGTGACTACCTAGCAAGGCAGGTACAGGATATACAGCCACGAGATAATAAACAAACACCTACGTGCAACTCAGTGGAAACCGATCACTTCTAGCTGGGTGCCGGGGTCTTGACCCGGTCATCCCACTACTGGGCTAAAGCTAATCAAGCTGCCAGGGCAATTGAAAAGAAACTCAGCCACTTTTAAGCTGGTCAGCAGAGCTGAGTTCAGCGGTCGGGATGTGAACACAGAATAATCCCGAAGTGAATTGTAGGTTGCTCGTTCCAAATTGAGCACCACCAGGCCCAAGTGGGCAAGGTGGTCCCACAGCAGAAAGTAAATCAACCGAAGACTGCAAAGATTCCGAAAGCACCGAAGAATTGAAACAAGCGGATCTCCACGGCGGTTTGAGCATTGAAGAAAGAGACAATAGAACTCGATCATCTGGCGGCCAATCACGGATGTCCAGAGAGCCAAGCGGCGGATCCGAAGCAAAGAGATCTCCAGTGGACCGACGGGCGGTGGCTCCGGGCTCAACCAGGCCCCTGTCACCACCGCCCACGGCAACCAGAGATGCCGTAGCACTGGCCAGCAGAGAACAACAGAGCATCGAAGACATTAATGCACACCGGAGAAAACTCGGCGGAGCCCGCGGACGGCACACCGGAGTCAGACTGTCCGGCGATGCTCCCCCGTCATCAAGGTCAGAGTCAGAGCCATGCCCAAGAGTGCCGAAGGAGCCAAAAGCCACCCGCTGCCCGCCGTCGGAGTCATTGTCAGAGCCGTGGTCATTGTCAGAGCCTTCAGAGTCAACGTCAGAAGTCTCGATCCTCATGCCAGCAAACAGCGGAGCCGGTGCAGAGTCGGCAAGCTGGAGTGATGGGACGGAGCCAGGCAAGCTGAGAGAGCCATGGACAGCCACTGGCGGGTCACGAGCCGCAGGCACACCACCAGCCACGAGTGCAGAGGGATCCCGAACCGCAGGCGGTGGCGGAATCGAGTCCTGTGCACCCGAGTGGAATGTGGCCAGACCAAACTGAGCCATGTCGCCCTCGTCAGCTGCCGCATCCTGAGTGGAAGCCGCCGCATCCTGAAAGTGCCGCAGAGATGTGGGCTCAGCCGTCACAAAAGAATGTGCCGACAGCTCGCACACCTCTGGGCGACCCTCCATCGTGCAGAGCGACTCGAAGGCATGTTCATCCCCAGCGTCATAGAACCGCTGGAAACGAACAGCCAAGCAGTCAGTCTCATAGTCTTCAACCGCACCACAATAGTGGGCAGAGTGAAGACCGCCGTTGGGGCATTCAGCATGCCAGTGCTTCAAACCACTCCGTGCACACACCGCATTTCTGCAGTGGGGCACGAAGGCACCACTCTTCTTGTCAAATGAGACAGGAGGAGCGGTGCCAAGTGGCTGAACACCAGCACGATGATGCTTAGCAGCAGAGCGGGTAAGGTGCTTGCCCGCAGGCGGAGGCCCTTCCCGCTTCTGCCGCTTCAGGTCACGAATGTCCTGTTGCATGCGCTCCAGCTGCTTCTGCAGACTGGACAACGCCGCAGCCAGGCCAGACGCGCCATCGCCGAATGACAGAGCAGAGACAGGGGCGTCAAAGACTTTCAGGCCGTGGCGGAATTGCTCCCGCACACGAGCCTGAATAGTCAGAAGAGACACGCCCTGCCGCTGGTCAGCTCGAGCCAGAGAGTTAGCCAAATCACGGTACAGCCACGAATCGCCGAGAGCCTTTAGAAACTGCCGCTTCACCGCGTCCTCTGGCAAGTTGTGGGAACGCTGAACGTCCCTCAACAGGCCATTGAACTCACGGATGCCACGGTCAGGATTTTTGCTGCTGGGGATGCGAACTGAACAAGGCTACAATTCAAGCAATTGCAATATCTTTATGGCAGGAAAGATTGACCAGTAAATTAACAGGTTGAGCAACAGCTCCTCCAAATAGTTACTTCAAGTTAGAACAGCCTCCAAATGGGCAGAATTCAAGTCTTATACTTTCAAGGCGCGCAGTTCATATCTCTAATCGATCTGTCCCATGTCGGCTAGCATATCATCATCTGCCACCTATACAATTCCTAATCAGAGAATCTGCATTTGGACAATCCTAATCAAGACAGTTGATTTCATTGCCCCTTGCTGGTCTTTGCCTTCTTTCTACGAGGAGCCACGTCAAGTACTTCTTCGTCATCACTGTCACTGCTTAAGGTGTATTTCAAATGAGATATGTACTCAGCAGTCCACCAGGCAGGATATTTCCTGGGTTGCCTCTTCGTCTCTTCGGACACCCCAGCTGGTTCCTTCGATGGTACTTGAACAGTCTCCGCCACAGAGGCTGGAGTATCCTCAGATATGGCCTCAGACTTCTGCTCGGTGCACTCTAACAACTAATCTCCTAAGTATTCCTAAATATTCCTAAGAATCTCCTAAAAATCTCCTAAAAATCTCCTAAACATGTCATATGAACACATACTTAAGTATAAACTCGTACTGTATGTTAACATTGGGTTCTCCTAAAGTTGGGTAATTAGTGATTGGACGAGAGTATATATAAACTTGGTATAATTCAAAAGTTAGGAACATGACACAATATAAACCGATGACACATTTAAATACGCAGCTATGTTATTGGTCCAATGTTTAGGAAACCCTAGGCATCGTGCTTTGCTATTGGCTAGATGTTTAGGAAAACCTAATATGCTGCTATTTTATTGGCCCGATGTTTAGGAAAACCTAATATGCTGCTATTTCATTGGCCCGATGTTTAGGAAACCCTAGGTATTGTGCTTTGCTATTGGCTAGAAGTTCACGAAAACCTAATATGCAGCTATGTTATTGGCCCAATGTTTAGGAAACCCTATGCACTGTGCTTTGCTATTGGCTAGATGTTTAGGAAAACCTAATATGCTGCTATGTTATTGGTCCATTGTTTAGGAAACCGTAGGCACTATGCTTTTCTATTGGCTAGATGTGTAGGGAAACCTAATATGCTGCTATTTTATTGGTCCAATGTTGGGGAAACCCTAGGCACAATGTATTACAATTGGCTAGATGTTTAGGGAAGCCATTGGTCCATAAATACAGTATGAGAAAGTCCTACACAGGTCCACGCCGCATACAAGTATTAGGCTATTGTTCAGCAGTTCAGCCATGGTTCAGCCAATCAATGCTATCTAGCTGGGCCAGGCGATGCTGGAAGCCGATGCACGACACGCGTGCCGCGCTTGGTAAAGTGAATCGGGTGGTCTCATTAATAAAAGCCCGTGCGTACTTGATGAAATAGGTGCATGACGTGGTAGTGTGTACTGCCAGGGAGATCTTGAAACATGGCCTTGGAGAGGATGGCGGCACATGGTACGATGAGCTCTACACAATCCTTCTTGTTTACCACTGTTACCCCTTGCTTTGTACGGTACTCGTCCTGGATCTCTCTGTACGCAACGACCAGGAATATGACCTGGTCACAAAGAAAGCAGTTGTTATACTATATCCAGAAAAAGAATAAACACATCCATTCGGGTCGCAGCATCCGTGCTGCCACAAATACAACGAAAGTTGGGAAATCGAGGGTTATGGCGTCGCCATCGCACCCGATGTCCGAGTTCCACAGCTGGGCATCATCCGTGCCGGGAGAGAGTATCATCGAGCGGTGCTCCGCGTATTCCACACCAGGATCACCCCCCTCTGGAGGCGGCTCTACAGGTGTACTCGCTGACGGCGAAAGCAAGGCACCTCCGACGGCCTGATCGATACGTTCGGCCAGCGCTGCCGTCCAGAAGTCAAGTCCTGTTCGAGCATCCCGCCGGGCCCGTTGCTTGCAGAACTCCGGGTTACGCATCCAACGTTCTATAGTACATTGCGGCGCGAAGTAATAAAACCAATCCCGTGGACGGAGCTCATCTCGACCATCGCTAGTACGTATGACCTCGAACCGTTTCTCCTTACACATGCGCACCGGCGCACCGTCGGAGTTGGTTTCCCGTATGGTGTCACAGGTCTGGTTCTTGTCCCATGAGCTTCGGTCGTCGCGAGGGGGGTAATGTCGGCGCCAATTCACGCATACATGCACGGCGTGGTCCATGTGTGACCCGGTCTTCAGAAACTTCCTCATTCTATATAGACTTGACGGAAGATTGCACTTTCCAGGCCCCCCCATGAGCATGATCAAAACCTTCAAAAACTTGTCGAATGCAGGCCTCGACCAATGTTGCGCCCTTCGCAGCTCCATGAAGTAGCAAACCGCCTCGCCCACCGTCAAGTGGTCGGCGTCGGTATCCCCCACGAGTAACGGGTCGCCTGGCGCCACATCTCTGTTCCACTCCTCCTGGTCAGGTACGACGTCGTTCACGTCCGATTTCGTAGGCAGGAATTCCTCCAGGTTCGAGCCGGCCTCGTTCCACAAATCTTCTTCCTCGCAGTTGTGCTGGCTAAATATCTACATCCAATGGCAAGTAAACCCAGCCAGCAAGCCAGACCGTCGGTATTTTGGAGAGAGTCTGCTAGAAATGTGGCAATCCATGACAAACAAAGATACCAACCCGCGCAAAGGAAACAAGAGAGCGCTAGCAGATTTCGAGGCATTCCCCGATGGGTGGCATATCGATGGGTGACGTGGCAAATACCTGCAGAATTGTGCTTTTCGTGACATCCGCCTCCGGCTCAGGGGCATCCGCCGCTGCAGCAAGCAATTTCTGCACATCGTCATCCTCCTCATCTGAGTCAAGATAGTCCAGTGTAGACACGGGGTCACCTTGCACCACACCCTCGTCGAGTTGAATCTTCACCTCGGAAGGGACTCCATGTACACCGTGCATGCCGCTGTCCGGGAAAGTCATGCTTGTGAACACGGATGGTTCAATATCGTGTAGGGTAGGTCCTGTACATGGTAGGGAAGTCACACGATACCTCGTGTCCATGCATCCCCCATGGTCCCTAAGCCATGCATCGATTATTCCCAGAAGGTTCTTTTCGGCGGCCGAGGGAGGGCCTCGACATGCTTCTACGAGTTTCAGTTGTGTGCGCATTGTGCGTCGTATGCTGGCGCGGGTGCTTGCGGATCGCTGCACCATTTGTTCCACCTCGTCCTCCGTGAACGACACCGATGCCCAGTTAAACCAGTCCTTCTGTCCTGCGCACATGCCACAGTTATACCCAATTCCGGGACGATTTAGATGCATTTCTTATAGACAACTTGTGCATGTTCGGCGTGCCATCAGCAGGTTTATTGATCACTGCAATTGTCATCAGAAGGCGCAGCACATATGCGACGATCATTTCGCAAGGAACAGCAGGTTGTGAAATGGAAGTAAGCGTGCTTCTTCCGCCCTGGCATCTCCTTGCATCTCCTTGCATCACCTGGGTACATTCGTATCAGAGAAGGATCGAGTTCGGGTTTTGTACTTGCTATTCACACTGCTAAACCGAATGGTTGTTGATTCCGCCAGGAGTAAACCTAACAGGTTGCCAACTCCATATCGCATGGACGGCACCTCCCGGTGCACTACAGATCAAAACAATTTGAAATGAAATTGTTATTAACGTTCTTGTTTCCGCCAGGAGTAAACCCAGCAAGCTGCCAACTCCATATCGCATGGAAGGCACCTCCCGGTGTACTACAGATCAAAACAACCTGAAATGAAATTGTTATTAACGTTATTGTTTCCGCCAGGAGTAAACCTAGCAGGCTGCCAACTCCATATCGCATGGAAGGCACATCGCGGTGTGCTACACATCAAAACAAACAAAAACCCAATGTCGCGTCAGCGTACATCACAAATAAACAAACTGATATATGGCGTCTTTCCAAACTTGCTCTTGTTTCTACGGCGCTTGTTGTCCTCCCATGCGGGTGCTGCCGTCGGGTGCCGCCGTCCTGAAATTACGAGTGCGCAACGCTGGAATCCGGTCTGCGCCGAAATTACCACGGCACTCTGCCAGGGTCCAGGTGCGCTCTACGCCGGCCTCGTCCATCCACCCAACCTCGTAGTTTCGTTTCACCCGGACAGCGGGCACGATTTTAAGATTCATCTCAATCAGCTGCTCCCACGTCCAAGACTCCACCGTAAAGTCACCGTGGAAAACGCTGTGGTCAAACCTATCCCGTGCGTGCAGAGCCGGCGCGGGTAAACTAGAGGGTGCGCCTGCGCATGACGTGCGTGAGCCGGACGCCCACCAACCCGACCTTGTCTGACCCGACCATACACCATTGCACGACGAGCCAAGAGACATGCCAGTGGTAAACACGCGCACGCTTGGCTCAAGTCGACAACCCTGTTGAGGGGATACCATGGCACCATCGGCCTTACACCGACCTTGTCTACAACTCTACACCCCCCTCCAACTGACGACGGCCACACGACAAACGACTCTCCCTCCCATGACCTCACATCATCCGCCCCTCCCACGAGCTGCGTACACAGGCTGGGTGTGATCCCATAAGTGCAGAGCTGGCGCGGGTAAACTAGAGGGTGCGCCTGCGCATGACGTGCGTGAGCCGAACGCCCACCAACCCGACCTTGTCTACAACTCTACACCCCCCTCCAACTGACGACGGCCACACGACAAACGACCTCTCCCTCCCATGACCTCACATCATCCGCCCCTCCCACGAGCTGCGTACACAGGCTGGGTGTGATCCCATAAGTGCAATGCTGGCGCGGGTAAACTAGAGGGTGCGCCTGCGCATGACGTGTGTGAGCCGAACGCCCACCAACCCGACCTTGTCTACAACTCTACACCCCCCTCCAACTGACGACGGCCACACGACAAACGACTCTCCATCCCATGACCTCACATCATCCGCCCCTCCCACGAGCTGCGTACACAGGCTGGGTGTGATCCCATAAGTGCAATGCTGGCGCGGGTAAACTAGAGGGTGCGCCTGCGCATGACGTGCGTGAGCCGAACGCCCATAACCCGACCTTGTCTACAACTCTACACCCCTAACAACTGAACGGCCACACGACAAACGACTCTCCCTCCCATGACCTCACATCATCCGCCCCTCCCACGAGCTGCGTACACAGGCTGGGTGTGATCCCATAAGTGCAGAGCTGGCGCGGGTAAACTAGAGGGTGCGCCTGCGCATGACGTGCGTGAGCCGAACGCCCACCAACCCGACCTTGTCTACAACTCTACACCCCCCTCCAACTGACGACAGCCACACGACAAACGACTCTCCCTCCCATGACCTCACATCATCCGCCCCTCCCACGAGCTGCGTACACAGGCTGGGTGTGATCCCATAAGTGCAGAGCTGGCGCGGGTAAACTAGAGGGTGCGCCTGCGCATGCCGTGCGTGAGCCGAACGCCCACCAACCCGACCTTGTCTACAACTCTACCCGACCTTGTCTGACCCGACCATACACCATTGCACGACGAGCCAAGAGACATGCCAGTGGTAAACACGCGCACGCTTGGCTCAAGTCGACAACCCTGTTAAGGGGACACCATGTCACGATCGGCCTTACACCAAAGACGGACTGGAGACCTGGCGCGCATAGCACGACGAGCCAAGAGACATGCCCGTGGTAAACACGCGCACGCTTGGCTCAAGTCCTGCGCGCCCGTTGAGGGGACACCATGGCACCATCGGCCTCACACCGAAGACGAAAACCAGACCTGGAGTCAGTCACCGTGGAGGACTTCGCATCATAGGTGCGCGATGTCAGTCAGTCACCGTGGAGGACTTCGAATCATAGGTGCGCAGAGTCAGCCACCGTGGAGGACTTCGAATCATAGGTGCGCGGAGTCAGTCACGGTGGTGGACTTCGAGTCTTAGGTGCGCGGAGTCAGTCACCGTGGAGGACTTCGAGTCATAGGTGCGCGGAGTCAGTCACGGTGGAGGACTTCGCATCATAGGTGCGCGGAGTCAGTCACCGTGGAGGACTTCGAGTCATAGGAGACCTGGCGCGCATAGCACGACGAGCCAAAAGACATGCCCGTGGTAAACACGCGCACGCTTGGCTCAAGTCGTCTCACATCTGAACACGCCTCCTAACTGTACTACTTCCACCAGGCGCCCCACACAAGCAGATCACCAATGGTGATTCCGGCACACCCTCTGAAGCTCTTATGCTTAAGAAACATATTGGACGTGGTTAGCAGGCAAAGAAGCGCACCAGGTCAGCTTGGGAGACACCCTCCACCTCCCCCGCCTCCTGCGCAGGGGTAGCCTCCTGCAGAGCACAGACCGTGTGCCACGTGAGGCATGCTGCGGACCGTGAGGTTGTGTGGGCTCCAAGATGTTCACGTTTCTACATGGAAAAAGCAGGCAGCTGAGTTACGGGAGGAGTGACTCGGAAATGTCAACGGTCCAAGACCACTTACCGCAGGCCCCTGGGGTGCAGCAGCAGCTCCACCACCATGCCCACCGGGGCGCACTGCAGCAGGCTGTGTGAGGCACGCTCCAGACCGTGAGGTGGTGTGATGCGGCGGTATGAGGCGCAATTTAGACCGTGAGGCGGCGTGGGGCACTTTTTAGACAAGTATGATTGTGCATAAGGTACAAAGATCCGGCGTCAGCATGCTGTATACAAATATTCCCCCGAAAAAACGAACATACCCGCTCCAAGATGTTCACGTTCCTAGAGCGAAAGAGCAGGCAGCTGAGTTACGGGAGGAGTGACACGGAAATGTCAACGGTCCAAGAACACTTACCGCAGGGCCCTGGGGTGCAGCAGCAGCACGATGCATGATGCTGTCGCCGACGCTCCTGGAGGGCCTCACCGCCCGCGCAGAAGCACCCACCTGCGACACCGTCGAATATTAACAAACTGGCCAATACGCATTTTCCCTATAAACTTTACAAGCATGTCGAACACCTAGAGGTAACCCACCTGCCCTTCAGGGGCTCGCATGGCCGCCCCAATCAACGCTGCGCCACGCGACGCGGACTGCACGCCTCCCACAGGTCCATCCTGCGAGCAATCGCCAACGTGAACACATGCATGCCTATGAACCTAATCAAGGAAAACACCACTGCTGACTAAATAGCAAGCTAACAGCCGGTAGGGCTACGAGTGCAATCTGTTCCAAACCTGCAAGGTCCTTTGCCTCTTCGAGGAAGGACCGCTATCTCCCGTTTTTTCCATTGCAGCTCGCTGTTTATTTTTTATTTTTTTGTTACTCTCTTGCGAGAGTCAACCGCTCGTTTTTCAAATTGTAAAGAACTTCAAGACAAACACGACTTGGTGTGGCGCAGGCAACAGGCGGGATATCTCGCCTTGCATATCATCATCGTGCGCAATCGATCGCAAGCGCCATCGACTCGTCGTGATGACGGCCATGGCCATGCATGCGATTTCGCTATCTTATTATCTTAGTTTATATTCATGCACTCATCACCTGCTTGCCATGGAATTTCTATCATTTATACCGCGACTGTATGCCTTCCCCCATGTTCTCGCAATTTATACACGTCGATTAGCCTTTCTTTAAATTTATACAAGCGTTTAGGCTCTCGATCTCAGATTCTCGCCTGTCTCCGCGGCTTTTAGGGGCGTGTTTAGGACACCAAATCCCAATTACCCAGCTTTAGGAGGCATTTTGACACTTTAGGACCATTCTCGATTTTTTAGTAAAACTTAGTGAATTTTAGTTAGAATCCTTGTTCAAGTGATGGGTATGACGTTCTGGATTAACTTGAGCGGCTTGGCGGGGGATGCGGAGTTCGACAAGGTGGACACGTATCTGCGCCTGATTATTGACAAGGAGATCTCAATAAAAGAGGGGGGCAATATGATAAGCCAGTTCAAGAAGGAACGCATGGTGCAGAAGCACTTGGTGTCCGTGGCGGGATTGCAAACCTGGGACGAATTCAAGAAGGAGTTCACCTCCTACTGGAGCTCCCAAGAGAAAATCGAGTCGTTGATCGGCTGCTTACAGTCCGCAAAGGGGGGAGCGCGCCGGGGGGGTCTGGGGAAGTTCCGCTAGCGATCTTCAATTACGTCGAGAACGCGCGGGCAAATCTCAAAGAAGCGCAGGCGCCAAGCGCGGCTCACATCCTAGGCTTGCAACATATCGAGGTGAAAGTCGACATCAAACTCTATCGGGAGGCGCTGACCGACGGGCCGGAGCCTACTAAGGTTGCAGGAGAGGCGGGCCTGGAGGACGACGAGCCCACACATCAGACGGACGTGCCGATGTTCCCTCGTTGGAAGATCGTCAAGGGCAGCATGGGCGATTTGAAGGACATCCCGAGACTGCCCTTCACGGGGACGATCATCGACTGCAATTACGCCCTTGACAAGGAGAAGACTCCCGACGCGATGACCAAGGAGGAGGTGCAAACGTTCCTGGAGTCTTTCAACGCCAAGACCACCGCCCCGGCATGGACAGTCGCTATCTTTTGCGGTTTCGTCCAACAAAACGATTTCCTGGAGGTGATTGGCAATTACTGCTCCGGCCGCGCGGAGCGGTTCTTCTGGCACAAGGCGAACGTGCACATGAACCCCAACAAGTCCGTACGCTACAATGACGTTGAATGTGGCGTCCTGGGGTACCATGTAAAGAGCGATGCCGCGGGGGAGTCTTCTAAAAAGCCGGAGCGGATGTTCAACTTTGATTTTGGGGACGGTGAACGTCTGAGCCGCGCGTCACTTTTGCGCGGCTTCCCGGTTGTGCACCAGATGTACAAACGCGAGGGCAAAGTCGTGAACAACCATCAGAAACCCATAGCACTGTTGATGGAGCTGATCCAGTGCCACATGCTCGGTGACAATCCGGGCAAGGTGGATGAGAACGGCCATCCACTCAACTGGATTCTCGACGCTTGCTGCGGCGTCGGCTCGACGTCCATGGCCGCCATGAGGTGTGGTATGAACGCGATCGGCTTCGACCACGACCAGTACATGGTCAGCTCTGCGCAGCAACGGCTGACCAATTTCCACGCCGAGCCCGATCAGGATGCCGAGTTGAAGCCAAAACCGAAGAGCGAACCGACGACGAAGGGGAAGGAAGCAGCCACTGTTGAGTCGGAGGAGGACGAAGCACAAGTAGAAGAGGCCGAAGTAGAGAGTGATGAATAAAATAGTAGGATTTGTCGACCGCCCTGACTGATAGTATCAGTCATGCCTCGACGGTATAGGGTGAAAAGTACTCTGCTCGTAAACATTTGAATAAAGAATGATACATGTATGCATATTTCGGTGTTTTCATTGTACGCATACTGCACTTTTCTACCTTGTTGCCTTTATGTATCCCTATTTCGCGCATAAATATCACTAAACCCTGATTTTTATGAAATATATACAAATCCAAAAATGACATATGATAATGTCATTTTCATCGAATAGTGTGTTTGAGCCTGTGCGTGTGCTGAGATATGTGTTAAGATATGTGTGTATCCCTGCGTGTGCTAAGATATGTGCTGAAATATGTGGGTATCTGTACTAGGGTGTATCGCGAGTCAGACGAGAGACAGTCGTGTCTGAATGACGAGTGACAGCACCAGTGACAGTCACCAGTATGACCGCGAGGTATGACAAGGGTGACTGACAGCTTGTGACTTTTTGAACATCTGCAACCACAGCAGATCAGGTTGAGAGAATTGGTGGGAAACCATTCCAGAAATGGGGGGGGAACCATTTTATATTCAAACAGCCACACAGATCTGGAGGGAAACAAGGAGAGTCCCAGATCTTGCCACATCATCAGATCTATGACTATTCAGTAATTCAGAGCAGAGATCACTGTATGACTGGCAGCTACAGCCCAAGGGCCAAATGACAAGACCTCTCAGAGGATATGTGAACATGAAGTGACTGAGCATGTGACTGTCGAATTCGGATGAGATCTGAGGGAATTCGAGTCGACATGTTACTACTTAAAGAGCCGAACAAGCTCTCATGTCAGTTTTTGAATTAGTTACACATTGGCACTGACCTCTGGTGTCTTGTAACTTCAAACAGTGAAAGTTCATCTAAGTATAAAGAAATATCCGACAGAATACAAAGCATTCCGATATCAACCTATGGTCCTAGTACCATATTCCCTGTAAGTGTTACTTGCACCCTTGTGAGACTGGTTCAGTCCTCACAACCGAACAACTGGTATCAGCGTGGTCGTGGTTCACGACTTCCGTTAGTATCTGCGTTCCACAACGCGTTGTACAAACACAATTTTAGCCTGAAACTTCCGCCTTTGGGCGAAGGTGTCGTGCCTCAACCAAAGCACGACCTGTTCCTCTGAGAACACACTATATCTGCATATCGTACCGACCTGTGCCGCATAATTACGACTGTGCAGTTTGCCGCTGGGCCAACTTTCCTTCTCTGAGCGACCTTTCCGCAGGATTCTTCGCGCGGTTGGAATTTTGCCCTGAAACGAAATCGTGCCTCAACCAAAGCACGACTTGTTCTCATAAGAACACTACGTATATGTTACTTGTAAGTAAGTAAACTTCGACTTGTTCCCGCATAATGATGACGACTGCACGCCTTCAGAAATTGTCTCGTACCAGCGCGTGAATTTCTCCAGCGACCTTTCCGCAAGCCGGTGGAATTTCAGTTTAAATCGGCGAATTCTCGCTGGGCAAGTCTTGACAATTCTTGACGCGACAGACACCGTACGACAGTACTTGAACTACGAGCTCAGCACCGTATTTTGGTGCCCTTCCCCTCGTGCGGTGATCTTCCTGCGCAATTTGCCCCCTAGTGGCGAAATCGTACGGAAATTAACGACTACCGACGCCTCCTCCTTGCTGCCGTTTCCGTGCGCAAGGCTGAGAGCGTGATCGCCAGCAGCTGCGTTTTGTTACGGAAGAAATCTTCTTTTCTGGACAACCTTTCCGCAGGATTTATTTTTGCCGGCGGTTTGTACCGGTAATTAAACATATTTTAGCCGAAATTATCGCCAAAACGCGTCTGCCGTACCGTAATGATGATGAATGACTACGGAGCACAACAGCCCGTCACTGGTGCGGGCGTATCTCCGCGACCAGTGACGTCTTTCGGGCCAGCAGTGTCGGAATTGGGCGCCCACTTTGGGGTCCCGCCGTCTGCCGTACAACACACAGCTGGTTTCCCGCCGTTTCCGTACGACTACAGCGGACAATTTGCTGCGTACCCTCCGGGTGCTGCTTTCGACGCCGGGTTAATGATGACACCGCAGCAGCAATTTGTGGGCCAGCCGCAATTGCACCCGCAGACGCCGCAACAGCAGATTTTTCCACAACAGCAATTTGTGAGCCAGTCGCAATTGCAACCGCAAACGTCACAGCAGCTGGAGTTTCAGCAATTCGTGCACCAGCAGCAACTGGAACTGCAACGACAACTGCTTTGGCAGCAGCAGCAACCGCACCAACACCAACTGCAGCCGAGATCGCTATGGCAAACGCAGGTGCCGGTTGCTTCCGTGGCAGTGAGACCCGTGTCACCGGTTCCCTTCGGTGCCTTCACACCTGAACCGGTGCAGCCTTCCTCTACACCTGCTTTCCTTGCTGCTTCTGGACAGGCACCCTTGCACCCGGGCCCTGTCAACCCTGCAGGATCTACCAGCCCTGAGGGGGGGGAGGAGAACCAACGCCAGTAGGACCCTTGCCACTGGCTTCACAGCTCAGCGCTGGTTCCTGCACAATATCTCCTGCAGTGTTCTTTACTGACGTTACGCAGGGCGGTGCTCCTGACCCAGCGATTTTGTCTGCGTTATTGACTTCGGAACCTGCGCCTACCACTTCTTGCCCAAAGATGGGGGATTGGGTCCCCATGGCAACAGGGGCCGCCGGAGGCCCTGGCCAATTTTCTGCGACGTCAGTAACAGAGGCCAGCGATGCGGTGTCTTGCCCGACGATGGGGGATCGGGTCCCCATGGCAACAGGGGCCGCCGGAGGCCCTGGCCAATTTTCTGCGACGTCAGCAACAGAGGCCAGCGCAGCGGTGTCTTGCCCGACGATGGGGGATCGGGTCCCCATGGCAACAGGGGCCGCCGGAGGCCCTGGCCAATTTTCTGCGACGTCAGTGACAGGGGCCAGCGCAGCGGTGTCTTGCCCGACGATGGGGGATCGGGTCCCCATGGCAACAAGGGCCGCCGGAGGCCCTGGCCAATTTTCTGCGACGTCAGTGACAGGGGCCAGCGCAGCAGTGTCTTGCCCGACGATGGGGGATCGGGTCCCCATGGCAACAGGGGCCGCCGGAGGCCCTGGCCAAAATTCTGCGACACCAGCGACAGGGGCCAGCGTAGCGGTAGCAACGCCAGGGGGGGTCCAGCAGCAGCCAGCGGCAGCAGCAGCCAGCGAGGGACGCGCAGAACGAACCAGGAGGTTATCGGAGCGCACAGAGCTGCTGATTCAGCGCAGTAGAGCCATCGCAGGTGCTGCCTCAGCCGCCCGAGCAGGCGCTGCCCCAACGGCCCACGCAGGCGCTGCCCCAGCAGTCCACGCAGGCGCTACCCCCTGCCACGCAGCGCGCCCCAGCCCCACGCAGGCGCTGCCCCAGCAGCCCACGCAGGCGCTACCCCGACTGCGCACGCGGGCGCGGTCCCAGCAACCCACGCAGGCGCTGCCCCAGCGGCTCACGCAAGCGTCGCCCCAGCCGCTCACGCAGGCGCTGCCCCAGCAGCCCACGCAGGCGCTGCCCCGACTGCGCACGCAAGCGCGGTTCCAGCGGCCCACGCAGGCGCTGCCCCAGCGGCTCACGCGAGCGCCGCCTCAGCCGCTCACGCAAGCGCTGCCCCAGCAACCTTGGCAAGCGCTGCCCCGGTAGTCCATGTGGGTGTCGTTCCAGCGGTTCACACGAGCGCTGCTCAGCTCAGTTACGTGGATGTGTTTCCCCAGCTGCCAGCACCCGGTAACCCTCCAGCACCGATGCCAGCGTCAGGTGACCTAGTCAGTCCAGGCTTAGTGACTGCATTGGAGGCTCATGGATCGCAACTGCAAGCAGGAGTGCGTTCGGTCAGACAGCTGAGAGAGACACACGGGTTACAGCCTGCGGACTTGCCAGTTCACAAACCGGACCCAGTTGCACCCATCAGTGGCTCAACCTCAGCTGCTCAGCACCTGCAGCCAGTACGTCATCCCGATCTTTTACCAGACCCCAGCATAAAGGCCCAGGAAGATTGTCTGAGCAAGATGTTCTCGGTAGAGTTCATAGAAGGAAAGGGCCAGATCAGAAGGTGAGGGTGCTGAAGTGGACTGAGGATGACAATTCCCTCTGGAGCGACCATAGTGGGGAGAGCGCTGGATCTCAGCGGAGTACCCCAGTTCGGCTGCAGTTGATAGCGGCTACCAGGAAGGAGAGAGAGACACTCGTACGTTGGTTTAATAATGAACCACGTACCCAGCCTGGCCGTTTGCAGTTGTACGCAGCCACTGTGACAAATCTGCAGGACCTGAAGGACCAAGTGAGCTCGAGGGAGTACGCTCGCATGTTGAGACATGGGGCTCTCAGACACGAAGGAGGAATTCCCGTTAAGTTCTTTGCGGGAATTAACTTCGGACGAGCACGACCTCTGAACCGACGAGATGAGCACCCAGCTCAGAGCAACAGGTTTGCTGTGCTCCCGAGGTTCCGTCAGATCAGTCAGCATCATTGGTGGCAGCACCCAGCAACAGCCAGTCAGCCCAGCGAGGATTCCCTGAGGATGACCCCAGCAGCAGCAGCGGTAGCGAATCGTCGCTCAGTGAGAAATCAGTATCACCAGAGCGAGAGCGCAGATACCGCAGCAGCAGCAGTGACGACAGTGGAGAGCGGAGCAGAGGGCGGCGAAGATTCAAGAAGAAGAAGAAGAAGTCCAAGAAGCCCAAGAAGTGAAGCAAGTTCACAGCTGAGGAGAAGGGAAAGGCTAGGGCTGCTGTAGCGGCTGAGGAGAACCACTCCCTGACGCCAGAGATGGCGGTAAAAACCCTGCTGAAGGACAAGGCTCTTAGAGACCAGGCCTTCGAGTGTTTGCCTGTGGAGAGACAGCGGGCTATAGCCAGTGCGAAGGCTGCAGGAGAAGACGTGCACTGGGAGCAAGAGGGGTGGGAAGCTATGATGGCTGCCCAGAGGACAGTGCCGCAGGAGAGGAGTACCCCTCACCCGTTGCCAGTGCGTTCCCCCACACCGAAGGACACAGACTTGGTGTGGTACGAACACACCAAAGCCTTACATCCAACGCTGAGTGAGGATGAGGCATGGCAGTTGGCGGTGCATAACCACACTGGAGCCAGCACAGCGCAGACCTCGGGGACAGGAGGGGGAGTGTCGAGTTCAGTATCCTCAGCACAACCTTCGGGCTCGGAGACAGCAGCCTTGGAGGAGTGGAGATACCCTTCAGTTCCTATCACTGTGGAACAAGGTATCCGGGACCACGTGAGGGTGCACAACTCGGGGGTAGAAGAAGCTACCGCCATTGCAGCAAAGTATTCCAACTTAGCTGTGAGTTATGGGCACGCAAAGAACCATAGAGTTCGTGAGACCCTGCCCGGTCCAATGATGCAGCTCATCAGCGACACAGGTCACCCGGTACCCGAAGGCGCAGGGTGTGTCCGGTGTGGTCGCTTACTGCGATCGCCCGAGGGCCAGATCCGGGTCACTCCCGGATTAATCTGGGATGTGATGTTGGGTTCCAACCGGACCTGTGTGCAGGTGCCTCTTTGTCAGGAGTGCACTAAACCCCCCTGGACAGGAGCCTTAGCTCAGCTGCCCATCATTCCCACGCCCGATGTGACAACGCCACAGTCTCAGCCGCGGAGTACTAGTGATCAGCAGCCCCCGCCAGATCCAGACCCTTCGCCCCACAAAGACGCACCCGAGCAGGAACGTGGACCTCCGCCTCGCAGAGACGCGTCCGAGCAGGAACGTGAACCTCCACTGCGGTCAGAGACCGATCCAGCTCGATTGGAGCAGACACAGCTGAAGAA
>LGRX02026775.1:0-20250 GCA_001247695.2 Cymbomonas tetramitiformis | reverse complement strand
GTGTGAGCCGAACGCCCACCAACCCGACCTTGTCTACAACTCTACACCCCTTACAACTGACGACGGCCACACGACAAACGACTCTCCCTCCCATGACCTCACATCATCCGCCCCTCCCACGAGCTGCGTACACAGGCTGGGTGTGATCCCATAAGTGCAGAGCTGGCGCGGGTAAACTAGAGGGTGCGCCTGCGCATGCCGTGCGTGAGCCGAACGCCCACCAACCCGACCTTGTCTACAACTCTACCCGACCTTGTCTGACCCGACCATACACCATTGCACGACGAGCCAAGAGACATGCCAGTGGTAAACACGCGCACGCTTGGCTCAAGTCGACAACCCTGTTAAGGGGACACCATGTCACGATCGGCCTTACACCAAAGACGGACTGGAGACCTGGCGCGCATAGCACGACGAGCCAAGAGACATGCCCGTGGTAAACACGCGCACGCTTGGCTCAAGTCCTGCGCGCCCGTTGAGGGGACACCATGGCACCATCGGCCTCACACCGAAGACGAAAACCAGACCTGGAGTCAGTCACCGTGGAGGACTTCGCATCATAGGTGCGCGATGTCAGTCAGTCACCGTGGAGGACTTCGAATCATAGGTGCGCAGAGTCAGCCACCGTGGAGGACTTCGAATCATAGGTGCGCGGAGTCAGTCACGGTGGTGGACTTCGAGTCTTAGGTGCGCGGAGTCAGTCACCGTGGAGGACTTCGAGTCATAGGTGCGCGGAGTCAGTCACGGTGGAGGACTTCGCATCATAGGTGCGCGGAGTCAGTCACCGTGGAGGACTTCGAGTCATAGGAGACCTGGCGCGCATAGCACGACGAGCCAAAAGACATGCCCGTGGTAAACACGCGCACGCTTGGCTCAAGTCGTCTCACATCTGAACACGCCTCCTAACTGTACTACTTCCACCAGGCGCCCCACACAAGCAGATCACCAATGGTGATTCCGGCACACCCTCTGAAGCTCTTATGCTTAAGAAACATATTGGACGTGGTTAGCAGGCAAAGAAGCGCACCAGGTCAGCTTGGGAGACACCCTCCACCTCCCCCGCCTCCTGCGCAGGGGTAGCCTCCTGCAGAGCACAGACCGTGTGCCACGTGAGGCATGCTGCGGACCGTGAGGTTGTGTGGGCTCCAAGATGTTCACGTTTCTACATGAAAAAAGCAGGCAGCTGAGTTACGGGAGGAGTGACTCGGAAATGTCAACGGTCCAAGACCACTTACCGCAGGCCCCTGGGGTGCAGCAACAGCTCCACCACCATGCCCACCGGGGCGCACTGCAGCAGGCTGTGTGAGGCACGCTCCAGACCGTGAGGTGGTGTGATGCGGCGGTATGAGGCGCAATTTAGACCGTGAGGCGGCGTGGGGCACTTTTTAGACAAGTATGATTGTGCATAAGGTACAAAGATCCGGCGTCAGCATGCTGTATACAAATATTCCCCCGAAAAAACGAACATACCCGCTCCAAGATGTTCACGTTCCTAGAGCGAAAGAGCAGGCAGCTGAGTTACGGGAGGAGTGACACGGAAATGTCAACGGTCCAAGAACACTTACCGCAGGGCCCTGGGGTGCAGCAGCAGCACGATGCATGATGCTGTCGCCGACGCTCCTGGAGGGCCTCACCGCCCGCGCAGAAGCACCCACCTGCGACACCGTCGAATATTAACAAACTGGCCAATACGCATTTTCCCTATAAACTTTACAAGCATGTCGAACACCTAGAGGTAACCCACCTGCCCTTCAGGGGCTCGCATGGCCGCCCCAATCAACGCTGCGCCACGCGACGCGGACTGCACGCCTCCCACAGGTCCATCCTGCGAGCAATCGCCAACGTGAACACATGCATGCCTATGAACCTAATCAAGGAAAACACCACTGCTGACTAAATAGCAAGCTAACAGCCGGTAGGGCTACGAGTGCAATCTGTTCCAAACCTGCAAGGTCCTTTGCCTCTTCGAGGAAGGACCGCTATCTCCCGTTTTTTCCATTGCAGCTCGCTGTTTATTTTTTATTTTTTTGTTACTCTCTTGCGAGAGTCAACCGCTCGTTTTTCAAATTGTAAAGAACTTCAAGACAAACACGACTTGGTGTGGCGCAGGCAACAGGCGGGATATCTCGCCTTGCATATCATCATCGTGCGCAATCGATCGCAAGCGCCATCGACTCGTCGTGATGACGGCCATGGCCATGCATGCGATTTCGCTATCTTATTATCTTAGTTTATATTCATGCACTCATCACCTGCTTGCCATGGAATTTCTATCATTTATACCGCGACTGTATGCCTTCCCCCATGTTCTCGCAATTTATACACGTCGATTAGCCTTTCTTTAAATTTATACAAGCGTTTAGGCTCTCGATCTCAGATTCTCGCCTGTCTCCGCGGCTTTTAGGGGCGTGTTTAGGACACCAAATCCCAATTACCCAGCTTTAGGAGGCATTTTGACACTTTAGGACCATTCTCGATTTTTTAGTAAAACTTAGTGAATTTTAGTTAGAATCCTTGTTCAAGTGATGGGTATGACGTTCTGGATTAACTTGAGCGGCTTGGCGGGGGATGCGGAGTTCGACAAGGTGGACACGTATCTGCGCCTGATTATTGACAAGGAGATCTCAATAAAAGAGGGGGGCAATATGATAAGCCAGTTCAAGAAGGAACGCATGGTGCAGAAGCACTTGGTGTCCGTGGCGGGATTGCAAACCTGGGACGAATTCAAGAAGGAGTTCACCTCCTACTGGAGCTCCCAAGAGAAAATCGAGTCGTTGATCGGCTGCTTACAGTCCGCAAAGGGGGGAGCGCGCCGGGGGGGTCTGGGGAAGTTCCGCTAGCGATCTTCAATTACGTCGAGAACGCGCGGGCAAATCTCAAAGAAGCGCAGGCGCCAAGCGCGGCTCACATCCTAGGCTTGCAACATATCGAGGTGAAAGTCGACATCAAACTCTATCGGGAGGCGCTGACCGACGGGCCGGAGCCTACTAAGGTTGCAGGAGAGGCGGGCCTGGAGGACGACGAGCCCACACATCAGACGGACGTGCCGATGTTCCCTCGTTGGAAGATCGTCAAGGGCAGCATGGGCGATTTGAAGGACATCCCGAGACTGCCCTTCACGGGGACGATCATCGACTGCAATTACGCCCTTGACAAGGAGAAGACTCCCGACGCGATGACCAAGGAGGAGGTGCAAACGTTCCTGGAGTCTTTCAACGCCAAGACCACCGCCCCGGCATGGACAGTCGCTATCTTTTGCGGTTTCGTCCAACAAAACGATTTCCTGGAGGTGATTGGCAATTACTGCTCCGGCCGCGCGGAGCGGTTCTTCTGGCACAAGGCGAACGTGCACATGAACCCCAACAAGTCCGTACGCTACAATGACGTTGAATGTGGCGTCCTGGGGTACCATGTAAAGAGCGATGCCGCGGGGGAGTCTTCTAAAAAGCCGGAGCGGATGTTCAACTTTGATTTTGGGGACGGTGAACGTCTGAGCCGCGCGTCACTTTTGCGCGGCTTCCCGGTTGTGCACCAGATGTACAAACGCGAGGGCAAAGTCGTGAACAACCATCAGAAACCCATAGCACTGTTGATGGAGCTGATCCAGTGCCACATGCTCGGTGACAATCCGGGCAAGGTGGATGAGAACGGCCATCCACTCAACTGGATTCTCGACGCTTGCTGCGGCGTCGGCTCGACGTCCATGGCCGCCATGAGGTGTGGTATGAACGCGATCGGCTTCGACCACGACCAGTACATGGTCAGCTCTGCGCAGCAACGGCTGACCAATTTCCACGCCGAGCCCGATCAGGATGCCGAGTTGAAGCCAAAACCGAAGAGCGAACCGACGACGAAGGGGAAGGAAGCAGCCACTGTTGAGTCGGAGGAGGACGAAGCACAAGTAGAAGAGGCCGAAGTAGAGAGTGATGAATAAAATAGTAGGATTTGTCGACCGCCCTGACTGATAGTATCAGTCATGCCTCGACGGTATAGGGTGAAAAGTACTCTGCTCGTAAACATTTGAATAAAGAATGATACATGTATGCATATTTCGGTGTTTTCATTGTACGCATACTGCACTTTTCTACCTTGTTGCCTTTATGTATCCCTATTTCGCGCATAAATATCACTAAACCCTGATTTTTATGAAATATATACAAATCCAAAAATGACATATGATAATGTCATTTTCATCGAATAGTGTGTTTGAGCCTGTGCGTGTGCTGAGATATGTGTTAAGATATGTGTGTATCCCTGCGTGTGCTAAGATATGTGCTGAAATATGTGGGTATCTGTACTAGGGTGTATCGCGAGTCAGACGAGAGACAGTCGTGTCTGAATGACGAGTGACAGCACCAGTGACAGTCACCAGTATGACCGCGAGGTATGACAAGGGTGACTGACAGCTTGTGACTTTTTGAACATCTGCAACCACAGCAGATCAGGTTGAGAGAATTGGTGGGAAACCATTCCAGAAATGGGGGGGGAACCATTTTATATTCAAACAGCCACACAGATCTGGAGGGAAACAAGGAGAGTCCCAGATCTTGCCACATCATCAGATCTATGACTATTCAGTAATTCAGAGCAGAGATCACTGTATGACTGGCAGCTACAGCCCAAGGGCCAAATGACAAGACCTCTCAGAGGATATGTGAACATGAAGTGACTGAGCATGTGACTGTCGAATTCGGATGAGATCTGAGGGAATTCGAGTCGACATGTTACTACTTAAAGAGCCGAACAAGCTCTCATGTCAGTTTTTGAATTAGTTACACATTGGCACTGACCTCTGGTGTCTTGTAACTTCAAACAGTGAAAGTTCATCTAAGTATAAAGAAATATCCGACAGAATACAAAGCATTCCGATATCAACCTATGGTCCTAGTACCATATTCCCTGTAAGTGTTACTTGCACCCTTGTGAGACTGGTTCAGTCCTCACAACCGAACAACTGGTATCAGCGTGGTCGTGGTTCACGACTTCCGTTAGTATCTGCGTTCCACAACGCGTTGTACAAACACAATTTTAGCCTGAAACTTCCGCCTTTGGGCGAAGGTGTCGTGCCTCAACCAAAGCACGACCTGTTCCTCTGAGAACACACTATATCTGCATATCGTACCGACCTGTGCCGCATAATTACGACTGTGCAGTTTGCCGCTGGGCCAACTTTCCTTCTCTGAGCGACCTTTCCGCAGGATTCTTCGCGCGGTTGGAATTTTGCCCTGAAACGAAATCGTGCCTCAACCAAAGCACGACTTGTTCTCATAAGAACACTACGTATATGTTACTTGTAAGTAAGTAAACTTCGACTTGTTCCCGCATAATGATGACGACTGCACGCCTTCAGAAATTGTCTCGTACCAGCGCGTGAATTTCTCCAGCGACCTTTCCGCAAGCCGGTGGAATTTCAGTTTAAATCGGCGAATTCTCGCTGGGCAAGTCTTGACAATTCTTGACGCGACAGACACCGTACGACAGTACTTGAACTACGAGCTCAGCACCGTATTTTGGTGCCCTTCCCCTCGTGCGGTGATCTTCCTGCGCAATTTGCCCCCTAGTGGCGAAATCGTACGGAAATTAACGACTACCGACGCCTCCTCCTTGCTGCCGTTTCCGTGCGCAAGGCTGAGAGCGTGATCGCCAGCAGCTGCGTTTTGTTACGGAAGAAATCTTCTTTTCTGGACAACCTTTCCGCAGGATTTATTTTTGCCGGCGGTTTGTACCGGTAATTAAACATATTTTAGCCGAAATTATCGCCAAAACGCGTCTGCCGTACCGTAATGATGATGAATGACTACGGAGCACAACAGCCCGTCACTGGTGCGGGCGTATCTCCGCGACCAGTGACGTCTTTCGGGCCAGCAGTGTCGGAATTGGGCGCCCACTTTGGGGTCCCGCCGTCTGCCGTACAACACACAGCTGGTTTCCCGCCGTTTCCGTACGACTACAGCGGACAATTTGCTGCGTACCCTCCGGGTGCTGCTTTCGACGCCGGGTTAATGATGACACCGCAGCAGCAATTTGTGGGCCAGCCGCAATTGCACCCGCAGACGCCGCAACAGCAGATTTTTCCACAACAGCAATTTGTGAGCCAGTCGCAATTGCAACCGCAAACGTCACAGCAGCTGGAGTTTCAGCAATTCGTGCACCAGCAGCAACTGGAACTGCAACGACAACTGCTTTGGCAGCAGCAGCAACCGCACCAACACCAACTGCAGCCGAGATCGCTATGGCAAACGCAGGTGCCGGTTGCTTCCGTGGCAGTGAGACCCGTGTCACCGGTTCCCTTCGGTGCCTTCACACCTGAACCGGTGCAGCCTTCCTCTACACCTGCTTTCCTTGCTGCTTCTGGACAGGCACCCTTGCACCCGGGCCCTGTCAACCCTGCAGGATCTACCAGCCCTGAGGGGGGGGAGGAGAACCAACGCCAGTAGGACCCTTGCCACTGGCTTCACAGCTCAGCGCTGGTTCCTGCACAATATCTCCTGCAGTGTTCTTTACTGACGTTACGCAGGGCGGTGCTCCTGACCCAGCGATTTTGTCTGCGTTATTGACTTCGGAACCTGCGCCTACCACTTCTTGCCCAAAGATGGGGGATTGGGTCCCCATGGCAACAGGGGCCGCCGGAGGCCCTGGCCAATTTTCTGCGACGTCAGTAACAGAGGCCAGCGATGCGGTGTCTTGCCCGACGATGGGGGATCGGGTCCCCATGGCAACAGGGGCCGCCGGAGGCCCTGGCCAATTTTCTGCGACGTCAGCAACAGAGGCCAGCGCAGCGGTGTCTTGCCCGACGATGGGGGATCGGGTCCCCATGGCAACAGGGGCCGCCGGAGGCCCTGGCCAATTTTCTGCGACGTCAGTGACAGGGGCCAGCGCAGCGGTGTCTTGCCCGACGATGGGGGATCGGGTCCCCATGGCAACAAGGGCCGCCGGAGGCCCTGGCCAATTTTCTGCGACGTCAGTGACAGGGGCCAGCGCAGCAGTGTCTTGCCCGACGATGGGGGATCGGGTCCCCATGGCAACAGGGGCCGCCGGAGGCCCTGGCCAAAATTCTGCGACACCAGCGACAGGGGCCAGCGTAGCGGTAGCAACGCCAGGGGGGGTCCAGCAGCAGCCAGCAGCAGCAGCAGCCAGCGAGGGACGCGCAGAACGAACCAGGAGGTTATCGGAGCGCACAGAGCTGCTGATTCAGCGCAGTAGAGCCATCGCAGGTGCTGCCTCAGCCGCCCGAGCAGGCGCTGCCCCAACGGCCCACGCAGGCGCTGCCCCAACGGCCCACGCAGGCGCTGCCCCAGCAGTCCACGCAGGCGCTGCCCCAGCGGCTCACGCAAGCGTCGCCCCAGCTGCTCACGCAAGCGTTGCCCCAGCAGCCCACGCAGGCGCTACCCCAACTGCGCACGCAGGCGCGGTCCCAGCGGCCCACGCAGGCGCTGCCCCAGCGGCTCACGCGAGCGCCGCCTCAATCGCTCACGCAAGCGCTGCTCCAGCAACCTTGGCAAGCGCTGCCCCGGTAGTCCATGTGGGTGTCGTTCCAGCGGTTCACACGAGCGCTGCTCAGCTCAGTTACGTGGATGTGTTTCCCCAGCTGCCAGCACCCGGTAACCCTCCAGCACCGATGCCAGCGTCAGGTGACCTAGTCAGTCCAGGCTTAGTGACTGCATTGGAGGCTCATGGATCGCAACTGCAAGCAGGAGTGCGTTCGGTCAGACAGCTGAGAGAGACACACGGGTTACAGCCTGCGGACTTGCCAGTTCACAAACCGGACCCAGTTGCACCCGTCAGTGGCTCAACCTCAGCACCTGCAGCCAGTACGTCATCCCGATCTTTTACCAGACCCCAGCATAAAGGCCCAGGAAGATTGTCTGAGCAAGATGTTCTCGGTAGAGTTCATAGAAGGAAAGGGCCAGATCAGAAGGTGAGGATGCTGAAGTGGACTGAGGATGACAATTCCCTCTGGAGCGACCATAGTGGGGAGAGCGCTGGATCTCAGCGGAGTACCCCAGTTCGGCTGCAGTTGATAGCAGCTACCAGGAAGGAGAGAGAGACACTCGTACGTTGGTTTAATAATGAACCACGTACCCAGCCTGGCCGTTTGCAGTTGTACGCAGCCACTGTGACAAATCTGCAGGACCTGAAGGACCAAGTGAGCTCGAGGGAGTACGCTCGCATGTTGAGACATGGGGCTCTCAGACACGAAGGAGGAATTCCCGTTAAGTTCTTTGCGGGAATTAACTTCGGACGAGCACGACCTCTGAACCGACGAGATGAGTACCCAGCTCAGAGCAACAGGTTTGCTGTGCTCCCTGAGGTTCCGTCAGATCAGTCAGCATCATTGGTGGCAGCACCCAGCAACAGCCAGCCGGCCCAGCGGGGGTCCCCTGAGGATGATCCCAGCAGCAGCAGCGGTAGCGAATCGTCGTTCAGTGAGAAATCAGTATCGCCAGAGCGAGAGCGCAGATACCGCAGCAGCAGCAGTGACGACAGTGGAGAGCGGAGCAGAGGGCGGCGAAGATTCAAGAAGAAGAAGAAGAAGCCCAAGAAGCGAAGCAAGTTCACTGCTGAGGAGAAGGGAAAGGCTAGGGCTGCTGTAGCGGCTGAGGAGAACCACTCCCTGACGCCAGAGATGACGGTGAAAACCCTGCTGAAGGACAAGGCTCTTAGAGACCAGGCCTTCGAGTGTCTGCCTGCGGAGAGACAGCGGACTATAGCCAGTGCGAAGGCCGCAGGGGAAGACGTGCACTGGGAGCAAGAGGGGTGGGAAGCTATGATGGCTGCCCAGAGGACAGTGCTGCAGGAGAGGAGTACCCCTCACCCGTTGCCAGTGCGTTCCCCCACACCGAAGGACACAGACTTGGTGTGGTACGAACACACCAAAGCCCTACATCCAACGCTGAGTGAGGATGAGGCATGGCAATTGGCGGTGCATAACCACACTGGAGCCAGCACAGCGCAGACCTCGGGGACAGGAGGAGGAGTGTCGAGTTCAGTATCCTCAGCACAACCTTCGGGCTCGGAGACAGCAGCCTTGGAGGAGTGGAGATACCCTTCAGTGCCTATCACTGTGGAACAAGGTATCCGGGACCACGTGAGGGTGCACAACTCGGGGGCAGAAGAAGCTACCGCCATTGCAGCAAAGTATTCCAACTTAGCTGTGAGTTATGGGCACGCAAAGAACCATAGAGTTCGTGAGACCCTGCCCGGTCCAGTGATGCAGCTCATCAGCGACACAGGTCACCCGGTACCCGAAGGCGCAGGGTGTGTCCGGTGTGGTCGCTTACTACGATCGCCCGAGGGCCAGATCCGGGTCACTCCCGGATTAATCTGGGATGTGATGTTGGGTTCCAACCGGACCTGTGTGCAGGTGCCTCTTTGTCAGGAGTGCACTAAACCCCCCTGGACAGGAGCCTTAGCTCAGCTGCCCATCATTCCCACGCCCGATGTGACAACGCCACAGTCTCAGCCGCGGAGTACTAGTGATCAGCAGCCCCCGCCAGATCCAGACCCTTCTCCCCACAGGGACGCGCCTGAGCAAGAACGTGGACCTCCGCCTCGCAGAGACGCGTCTGAGCAGGAACGTGAACCTCCACCGCGGTCAGAGACCGATCCAGCGCGGTTGGAGCAGACACAGCTGAAGAAGCTGGAGGCAGAGGACAGACTCCTGAGTACCTTACGGAAGCTAAGGGAGCGCATCACTACGTACACGTGTCCTCTAGATCAGACAGCGGGAGAGAAGTCATCTGGTCATTTGCTGCAACCGTTAAAACTTCTGATGAGGGAGCTGCAAGATTACTTCAAGGAGCCGCAGGTGAAGAGAGCGCTGGCCACGAAGAAGATGAACGAGGACGCCGATGGAAGTGAAGCCACGGTCACCACCGTCTCTGAAGAATTGCGTCTGATCATCAGAGATAGGGTGGAAGGATCAGTCCAAGGGCTGCTAAACCAGAAGGTTCTAACCAATCAGATGAATACGCTGGACGATCTGATCGGCACCCTCGCTCGATCTTGCATCAGCGACGCTCACCTTAGCATTCTACCCAGCATGTTGTCACGGTCTCGGCAGGCCTCGGGCAAGAACGCAAGAAGGAATGCGCGGACCTTCCACCACGCTCTAATGGAAGCGTTTGAGCTGATGGAATCCCTGCATAAGCACGGAGTCACCGGTCCAGTCAGCAGAGCCTCGTTACCCGGCATCTTCCTCAGTGGACTGACACCAGAGTTGCACGCGAGGGTTCATAAGGAGCTGTTGGGCAAGGTGGACTTTCATCAGTCAACTGGACCAGCTGGGGGGGAGGCGGAACTACTGCGCAAATACGTGGAGCAGGCTACATTGGAGGAGCGACGGGATCCGGTGGGACTGAAGGCAGCCAGGGACCAGTCTCCCTTTCCAGTGGCTGCGCTGGTTGAGTGCCTCGATGAGCACGTGGAGCAGTGCTATGCGCTACCGACAGCGCCGGCAGAAGTGGAGGGCAGGCAGCTGCCTGGATCGTCTACGTACACTGGTTGCAGGAAATGCAAATCTAAGGAGCACTTGGCGAGGGACTGCCCGCAGCAGCACGACCAGCAGAAGAAAGCTGCATGGGTAAAGTGCATCTGGGATGAGGCGTTCGAGACCCTGGAGAACTCTGGCGCAAGCCCGGAACTTATGGAGGAGACGTTCGCAGTCATCGCGCAGGAGAGGGGTTCAGATTTTGGCGAGGGAGAGGCCGCGGGGGCCAGTTCCTCTCCCGGTCGCAAGGCATAGGTCCCGGAGCCAGCAGGGGGAGCACTCCGCCCCTTGCTGAGGCCGACAGGAGCGGGACCAGGCCTCTGGAGGAGAGGTCTGTGAGGGGGCGACACAGCCAGCCCTACCGGTGGAACACCCATTTCAGAGAAGACCACCGGATGAGGCATGGCCCGGGACCAGCCCAAAAGGCAACCGAGAAGCTGAGGCGAGCTGTGAGATGGTTGAAGCGGACTCACCCGGTTACTGTGGTGGCTCCAAGCGAGATGGAGCCAGAAGTGGCACCAGCGCAGGCATCCACCCCAACAGAGGTACAAATCAGGTTCCCTTTGTTCGGGCAAGGAAGTCAGGGACACCCGTGCACAAAAGGTGTGTACCAGCGCGCCTTGCAGCCATCAGGTGCCAGAAGGGGGAGGTTCAGGGAGGAGGCAGCGCCCCGGCAGCTCTTTGGACGTGCGCTGCGACGACGACTGGACCGTGCCAAGCCGCCGCCGCTGTCGCGAGCACAACAGCGAGTGCAACGTGACAAACCAGCAGCGTGGGAGGCAGCCAGGACACTGACGAGCAGGCGGCGGGAAGCAGAGGTGCATCAGCACAGAGTCAGGAGTGCCATGGTACAGGTGAAGGGCCGCATAGAGCACCTGAGGAAGATGATGAAGGTGAGCAAGGAAACGGCGACCGCCAGACCAGCACCCTGGCCAGATGATCCAGCGCCGGAAGACTCCATCACCAGGTCTGCCCGCTGGACTGCCCTGATAGCGGAGGCAGGCACTTACCACCTACCCGACGACAACTCTGACGAAGAACTGAACCCGCGGGAAGTGGAGCCAGGTTTGCACAAACTGGCCAGCATCAGGCCGGACATAGGCGTGGACGCGGGGGCGGGGCGTTGGGGAGAGTGGCTGGACGAACATGTGCTAGCTGCCATGGATGCGTCCGGGCCCACTCTCATGATCTTTTGGGCGTGGATTGGCAAGGTGAGAGTGAAGGTCCTCATCGATACCGGGGCCTCCTCCAGCTTCACATCCCTAGAGACTGTGAAGAAGCTCAAGCTTCAACCATCAGTCCATGAGAAACCAATGCGGGTGCAGGTTGCAGATGGCACAGTCTACGACGCCAACTCTTGCATTCGGCCCAAGCTCACGGCGGAGACGCGGAAGGGAAGTTATGCCAAGCAGGTAACTCTGCGAGTGATGCCCTTATCCTTGGGAGTGGACGTGGTGCTGGGGGGTGACTGGTTACGAGCTCAGCGGCGGATCACCTTTGACTACGCACAGTATGGGAGTGTGCGGTTTGGCCATGGGTCACAGAAGGTAGTCATTGCGGGATGCAATCCAGGGTCGTCATCTACAGGGTCTGGGCAGGCCATGGGACTGGTAGAGGCACAGCTTATCAGTACTAAGCAAGCCAGGAAGGACCTGCGAGCCTTGAAGAATAGCGGCGAGGAGGCGTACCTGATGTATCTGGCTCCAGATGGCACATTTAAAATGGAGGCCACCGACGACCCCAACTCTCCCTTAGAGGCCTCTGCAGCCCTATCAGAGTCATCTTCATCCTCATCATGGGAAGCAGAGGGTGACAACGCTAGGCAAAGGGGGGGGGAAGTTACCTCTGACGAGGAAGGCTGCAACAGCGACAGCACAGTAGCAAGCATAGCCACCCTAATCTCCGACAGCAGTTCGTCTGAGTCTGAACAAGATGCAACAGAGCAGGAGGACTGGGCTCAGGAGCAGGTGTGTGCTCTGCGACCGGCGACGTGCCCCACATCAGCGCAACCCGCTGTGCGAGACTGGGGACCTTACCCCACAAGGGCCAGATGGGAGGCATTCCAGATGCTTCCACGAGAGCGCAGGGAGCAGGCTGCACAGCACCACGCGGAGGAATTGGAACCTGAGTGGGAAGAGGAGGCATACTGTTTGTGGAAAACAGGGCAGGCTCTGCGTCTGCAGCAGGAGCAACGGAGGAGCAGAGGGGTGAACCACAGGAGATCGCGCAGAGTTAGCGAGCCAGTACTGGCAGCACCTATAGAAGCTGAGGCAGGGCAAAGCAAAGATGGGTATAGCTGTTTCAGGAAAGAGGCACCAGCTGCTGCAGCGACACCTAGTGAAGAGCAGAGCAGCGGCGCGGATGGCAAGGTCAAGCAGCACGAAGGCGAGACCAAGGAGGCTAAGCAGGATGAGGAGGACGCAGAGGTACCACAATGGATCCTGGACGAGCTGGTGAAGCTGAAGCAGTGGTACCAGGACGTGGTGGGCATGGAGCTTCCCAAGGGCGTCGTGGACCGCGACCACAAATCGCCGCTGCGCGTGGACCCCGAGTACCGTGATGGCGCACGGCACAAGAGGTGCTACAAGCTGTCCATGGAGGAGTTACGACAACTTCGTGGGCAACTGGACGAGCTCTTGGCAAAGGGATACATCCGTCCCTCGTCTTCACCTTGGGGCAGTCCAGTCCTGATGGTGCCCAAGCCCTCCAACCCCAAGGAGCTGCGACTGGTGATCGACTATCGCCAGATCAACGAGATCACTGTGAAGGACCGTTACCCTCTCCCTGACGTACAGTCCCTCATTGATGACCTCCAGGGAGCGACTATCTTCTCCACCGCGGACGCTCTGTGGGGATTCTGGCAGGTGCCCATGGAGGAGGACGCAATCGAGAAGACAGCGATGACCACGCCGTTCGGAGCTTATGAGTGGCTGGTTATGCCCATGGGGTTGTCAAACAGTCCTTCTTGCTGGCAGCGTATGATGCAGAGCTACCTAGGACATCTCCCATTCGTAAGGGTGTTCGTGGACGATATCATGATCTTCAGTAAGAATCCAACTGAACACCTCGATCATTTGAAGCAGGTGCTGGAGGTCTGCCGTCAGAACAAAGTCCGGCTGAAGGAATCAAAACTGCGGTGCTTCAAGCGCTCTGTACGGTTCCTCGGGCATGTAATTGATCGTGAAGGATGCCGACCCCAGCAGGACAAGATCGCAGCAGTAAGGGATTGGCCCAAGCTGGAAACTGTCAAACATGTGCGACAGTTCCTGGGTCTGGCCGGGTTCTACCGCCGGTACATCCAGGGGTTCTCCGATCTAGCTCACCCATTGACCAAGCTGACGAAGAGCTTAGTGCCCTGGGAGTGGGGCCCAGAGCAGGAGCGAGCATTCGAACGGTTGAAGCACGCGCTGACCACAGCCCCTACGTTGATCCTTCCAGATCAGAAGGCAGCTCACAATGGCACCAGCCCATTCGTCGTACAGACGGACGCTAGTGCAGTGGCACTGGCTGGGGTACTGATGCAGGACCTGGGGAAGGGCCTGCAGCCGATCGCCTTCGAGAGCAAGCAGTTCTCATCAGCGGAACAAAATTACCATGCAGGGGAACGGGAGTTAGCAGCGATTCACCACTGCACGACTCAAACGTGGAGGCATTACCTTATCTTCACGGAGTTCCGACTCATGGGAGACCATGCGCCGCTGAAGTGGCTCTTCGCTCCAGGCCGGGAACTCAGCAGGCGACAAGCGAGGTGGTACGAGGATCTGGTGGAGGTGGGCGTGCATGCGATGGAGCACGTGCCAGGGCGCACGCTGGTGGTGCCGGACGCTGCCTCACGGCGACCGGACTACGTGCAGACGACAGCGCGAGACGGGCTTAAGGAAGCAGGGTATGTGGACCCGAGCACCGACCAGCCTGTATCCGCGGAGGAGGGCCGAAGAGCAGCGGGAGCTAAAGGGAACCCAGCAGAAGTAACCAAAGCTAAGGCTGAGGTGAACGCAGCGGTAAAGGAGAAGAAGATGGGGAAGGAGGACCCTAGCTCTCCGTTGGACGCGGGGTTCAGTTCAGCAGACGAGGAGGACGAGGAGTACCCTCCAGTGAACCCTCCTGTGGTAACTGGGAAGCTGACGCAGCTTAATGGACTGTGGTGGGCGGAGACCCCCGACCTGTGGCGCGACGCCATGGACACAGTGGCCACGATGGCGGCAGTCTCTGCCCTTGCGGGCGTAACTACTAGAGCGGCAGCAGCAGAACAATCAGCAACAGGTGATGACCCAGCGTCTCCCTTGGATGCAGAAGCCGTTCTGTCAGAGACACCCCCAGCACAACCGCCTGCAACAGTAGCTCAGAAGCCAGCAGCGGAGCAGCAGCAGCCATCAGCAGCAGTGCAGCAACCAGCAGCACAACCGCCAGCGACAGCAGCAGAGCAGCAGCAAGCAAGCCCAAAGATCCGACCTGGAGAACCGCTGGTGGACAAGCAGGATTGGAAGTTGATCTCCTCGGAGTTCGCTAGGCTGCAGAGCAAGTACTCTCGAGCACTGGGAGGACCATTCCAGGTGGATGCGTGCTGTGACGCTATGGGTCAGAACCGACAGGTGAGCACATTCTGGACTGATTGCTTGAACGAGCAGTGGAGGGGTCGTATCGTCTGGTGCAACCCCCCCTTTTCAGACCCCAACGTGAGCATTGAGGACATTCTGCGACACTATGCATCTGAAGCAAAGCAGGACCCGTGCCACACAGCCGCCTTGTTCTTGTTGCCCGACTTCCCTCAGGCGAGTTGGCGACCGTTGCTACGTGAATTTGGCCTGGAGATCGTAGAAGTCATCCCAAGGGTGAACGAGCATGGTGAACCCAACAGACTGTTTACCTCACCTGGAGAGGAGAGAGGTCACCGCGCGGCTCTGCAGGAACTGCCAGTCCCATGGCCAGTGCTAGTAGTGATAGCCAGGCCGCAGAATCCATCCAGCAAGCTGGCCCCACGCGAGAGACCCACAGCGCAACCAGCAGTCACGCTCTCCGGAGCAGCAGCAAAGGTCAGAGACAAGTCGGGAACAGTGGAGCCAGGAGTGTTCTTGCGAGCGCTGAGAGCTGAGCACAGACGCAGCGAATATCTCAGGACCCTGAAGCAGGAGCTGCTAAATACCCAGCATCATCGCACAGAGCATTTCCGGTTGGTAAGCGACATCATTTGGAGAGTGGCTGAAGGGCGCTACCAGGTGGTGCTGGCACCGGACTCGCCCTTGCGGGAGCTAGTGTTGAGAGAAGCTCACGAGGCACCATCCGCAGGCCACACCGGCAGGGACAAGACGCTGGAGCGGGTCCGAAGACGTTTCTGGTGGCCGCGAATGGACCTAGATATAGCGGAATGGGTAAAGACGTGCGTGACGTGTCAGCAGACCCAGCCGCGACAAGGGTATCCCATGGGACTGTTGCAACCGCATCGAGTGCCAAGCAGGCTCTGGGAGGTTGTCAGCATCGATTTCGTAACCGGGCTTCCGATGACTCAGCGAGGAGTAAACGCCTTCACTACCTTCACCTGCAAGCTGAGCAAAATGGTACACGTGGTGCCAATGACCTACAACGACAGCTCTGCAGAAGTAGTGGTAAGATTGTTCATGGACGCAGTATGGCGATTGCACGGAGCTCCAATGAAGATAGTGTGTGACCGAGACCCCCGCTTTCGCGACGCCATGACTCAGGAGTTTATGCGACTGATGGGCGTCAAGGTAGCTAGCACCACTCCCTACCACCCTCAGAGCGATGGGCAAGCGGAACTCAGTAACCACACCGTGGAGCGTATGCTGCGCTGCTACGTTGATGAGAACCAGGAGGATTGGGACCTGTGGGTGGCTCCGGTGGAGTACGCCATCAACGACTCCAAATCGGCAGTGACAGGGTTCTCACCGTTCGAACTGGTGTACGGACATGCACCAGCGACCCAGTTGGACCTCTTCATGAACGCAGCTCTGGAAGGAGGTGCAAAGAGGAGGAAGGGCGGTCGCACAGCAGCGGACAAGCAGGGTACCGCTCACCAACTGGCCAAGCAGTTCGCGCGGCAGCTGCAGGCGGCACGAGAAGGTTTGCAACTGGCTCAGCAGCGTATGATAGAGCAGTTCGACGCACGACACCGGCTGCAGCACATTAAGGTGAATGATCAAGTATGGGTGGATGGTCAGCACCTGACTCTGCCTGGAGAACGGGGGGTGAAGCCAAAGCTGCGTAAGCTCAGGCACGGCCCCTTACGTGTAGTAGAATGTCTGTACAGCGACAGGCAGCAAGAGCTGCCAGAGCAGGACCGTGGAGCCCCGTCAGCGTACAGGTTGGAGCTACCCGTGCATTGGAAGGTGCACGACGTGTTCACAGCGGATCGGCTCACCCCAGTTCATTCGGGAGCCAAGCACTTCGTGAGTAGGCGGGAGGAAGTGGCACCACCACCAGTCTTGGTAGAGGGTCAGAGGGAGCGTGAGGTGGAATGCATCATCAGCACTCGCTTCAGGAGGTTAGGTGGAAAGGCTGGTGGGACAGTGCAGGAGTGGCTAACCAAATGGAAAGGGCTTCCGCACAGTCACAGCCAGTGGCGAACCCGGGAGGATTTGGAAGGGCGAGGGGGCAGGCTAGAACCTCTGCGAATCTTCGAGGCTGAGGAGGAAAGGCTGAAGAAGGCTCCAGAGAAGAGGCGAAGGGAGACTCATAAGGGTCAGGAGGAGCAGCGAGCACAGTTGATGGCTATGAGACCTCCCACCCCAACAGTCCGCAGCAGTAGCCAAAGCCGCGGGCCTATCAGCCCCACCTCTCGAGAGTGCAGCACCCAGTCAGGATTTTGGTGTTGTTCTGCGGTACCGGTTCAGTGGAGCAGCAGTTCCAACGTCAGTTTAGGGACTGCGAGGTGGTAACAGTGGACATCCTACCCAAGTGGCAAGCCACGTGCACGGAGGACATCCTTCACTGGAACTACAAGCTCTACCCGCGGCATCATTTCGACGTCATCTGGGCCAGTCCCCCCTGCAAGGAGTACAGCAAGGCGAAGACACTAGGAGCTCCAGATCTGAAGCTGGCGGACAGGCGCGTGCGGCGTACCAGGGAGATCATTGAGTTTTACGATCCTGCGTATTTCTTCATAGAGAACCCAGCTGGCGACACGCTGCGAGGATTGCACACGCGCGCCGTAATGAAAGGTCTGCCATCGGAGCCACTGTTGACCACCTATTGTAAGTATGGCGCACCGTACATGAAGCCAACTCACATATGGACAAATGCGGCACCTTCAGTACCTTTGTTACAGTGCACCCACACGACTCCCTGCCCTGCGCGAGCAATGCTAGGAAGGCACGAGAACACGTCCCAAGGGGGCATCTCCTCGGCTAACACCCGCGGTATGGGTTCAGCCCAAGCGGTATATGCAATACCTCGTGCGTTGCTGTACCACCTGTTTTGCGAACTGAAGCTGAACGAGCGCATGAAGGAGGAGAGCGCACTCGCGGTAATGAACCTCATCTCGACGCTGACAGCAAGGACTGACATGTGCGAGTCTCAAGATACCGAGGCTGGTCAGCCACGGGGCGCAATGGCCGCGGAAGACCCGTGATCTGGTAGTGCTGAGGTTGCCAAACCTGATGAGCGTTGGCAGCGTGAGACGGTGAAGCGCCTTGGCGAACCCGGATTGCGGAAGGGGACCCAGACCCAAGGACTGGGGGGCACGGACCCAAGAACCGTAAGGGGGACCCGGACCCGAGGACTGGGGGGCACGGACCCAAGAACCGTATGGGGGACCCGGACCCGAGGACTGGGGGGCACGGACCCGAGAACCGAGGGCTTAGCAGCCCGATCTTGTCGCAAAGTGCATGCTAACCTTCCCTGACTATGTACATAAGAGCACGCAGGACAGCCTAGCGAGGACGTAGGCGCGCCGCAAAGGGGGGGAGAGTTGTACTAGGGTGTATCGCGAGTCAGACGAGAGACAGTCGTGTCTGAATGACGAGTGACAGCACCAGTGACAGTCACCAGTATGACCGCGAGGTATGACAAGGGTGACTGACAGCTTGTGACTTTTGAACATCTGCAACCACAGCAGATCAGGTTGAGAGAATTGGTGGGAAACCATTCCAGAAATGGGGGGGAACCATTTTATATTCAAACAGCCACACAGATCTGGAGGGAAACCAGGAGAGTCCCAGATCTTGCCACATCATCAGATCTATGACTATTCAGTAATTCAGAGCAGAGATCACTGTATGACTGGCAGCTACAGCCCAAGGGCCAAATGACAAGACCTGTCAGAGGATATGTGAACATGAAGTGACTGAGCATGTGACTGTCGAATTCGGATGAGATCTGAGGGAATTCGAGTCGACATGTTACTACTTAAAGAGCTGAACAAGCTCTCATGTCAGTTTTTGAATTAGTTACACATTGGCACTGACCTCTGGTGTCTTGTAACTTCAAACAGTGAAAGTTCATCTAAGTATAAAGAAATATCCGACAGTATACAAAGCATTCCGATATCAACCTATGGTCCTAGTACCATATTCCCTGTAAGTGTTACTTGCACCCTTGTGAGACTGGTTCAGTCCTCACAACCGAACATATATACTGTAAAATAATAAATACTTGGAACACTCGATTTCAAATCAGGCGAGGGTTTAAACTGCGGCGGGCGGGGCTTATTCGTTCTTTCGAAAGAGAAGGTTTTTTGACCACCTTCCCTTTCCGCCGTAGTAGAAATTTTGAAGTTTGAATATATAATAAACATGGCGTCTTCTCCTCCCGCACGTACGTCTGGTAGCCATCGCGCAGCAAGACTCCTTGCTGCGGCGGGACGCTCCAACGGCGGGAACGGGGGAGATCCACCGGTGCGAGCTTCAGTTTAAATTTTGTGAAACATCATGGTCTTAGACCGTCGTTTTTCGTTGGCCGTGTTTTGCGTATGTTTCCCCCCCCCCCACACACAGCCGGGTTATCGGGTGTGCAGGCTGTGGGGCAGGCTGCCCAAGCCGGTGCAGCAGCCGCGTTGGACCTGAATAAGGACGTCAACGAGGAGCCCGCGGGTGAAGAAGGCGGCGCTCCTGAAGAGCCTGCAGAACCGACGGTGAGTTTTCTGTGGCTTTATGCTTTGCTTTATGAACCTGCTTGCTTATCTTAAAATACGGTCCGCCGTCGGAGAGGGATGGTATTCTGCTCGGGAGGTAACGAGATATTGGTCTTTTTCCTCGACGAGGTGCCGGTGGGTCGGGAGCGGCGTGCGCGTGGCCTGATTCAAGGCTCGCTGCGCGCCCCCTGTACCCGTGGCTACTCGTCATCAATGCATTTTCGGTCGGGGTAGTTGAGGATCACAGCCGGTGGGTTAAGAGAGGCGTGCGCGTGTCCTTGTTATTCAAGGCTCGAGGCGCGCCCCCGGACCCGTGGCTCGGTTGAAACGGGGTGTGGTAGCTGGAATTTTTGAGGTTGTTTCGGGTTGGTGCGGCAGACCGTGGGCGTAAATGGGTAGGGCACATTGAATATGTATGGTGCGGTGTGAGGACAACTCCTCTAACACGCGACCATAAAAAGGGGGTGTGGCCGGTAGGATGTATGTGTTTGTTTTGGGTCGGCGCGGCAGACCGTGGGCGCATGTGGGTTGGGCAAGTCGAATATATATGGTGCGGTGTGAGGACAGCTCCTCTGACACGCGACCATAATAAAAGGGTGTGGCCGGTGGGATGTATGTGTTTGTTTTGGGTCGGTGCGGTGGAGCGTGGGCGCATGTGGGTTGGGCGCACGGAATA
>LGRX02026773.1:0-41208 GCA_001247695.2 Cymbomonas tetramitiformis | reverse complement strand
TTGCATATGTTTCCTTATATGACTGCACAGTTATCTTGCTACTGTAACTACACAAAATCTCAAAATTTTTGATATCTCTTTATCTCTTCTCACCACTTGTGCAAGCTCTTTTTCTCAACATCCCCCATCTGTAGCTGCCACTGGTAGCACAGACATCAGACAAGAGCTTGCTCAGCATCTTCTGTTGTAACGCCATCCATTGCGAACTTGCCCATGCTGAAGGTAAACATACCCACTCCAGAAGCTTCTCCTCCTCGCAACATCCTGGCTCTTGTCAAAGGGTTGCGAAACACCATGACCCACATGCATCTTCTGCCAATAGGTCCATGCTCCAAATGCCCAATCACATGTAAACGTCCAGCGTGACACAGCTTACGAAAGTATTGTGCCCTGCTCTCTGTCATATCTGTCATGTAGTGCGATGGCACATGAATACAAGCCACCACTCGGCTGGCCAGTACTGCCAACGGCAACGCAATATCCAGCACTGCGAACCAGGGTGAAGTTACCACTGCGTCACACACCCCATACTTCTCCTTCCAGGCCCGATAATTGCCCGGTTGTAAAGCATTAAGGGCTTCGTGCCACTTCAACTGCGGATTCCAATCATTATTCATAACCTTCAGATGAGGCCACTCCAGTGACATAATCTTGCCAATGACACCTGTGCCAGCCCAAGGATCCCATACCTGTGTGATCTTCTCCCAAGTCACCTCGTGCGCCAAACGTCTGACCTCCTGAGGAACTGTCATCCCCAACTCTAAGCCCCAATCCAGTTGACTGGCAATCTTCACCTGAGCTCTGCTCAGTTGTGTGACATCTCCTCTCTTCTGCACTTCCTCGGGGCTCATGGCCTGCACCGTGGTCGTCTTGCGGAGACTTCTCGCGCGAGCGTGCTGCTCTGCACACTTCCTGCTCAAGATGGTACGATGGCCCTCATGCCAGAATCCTGGCATCACTTCTGTGATCACTCTGCTGAGCTCCTCCTGGTTTCCCCAGGCCACTCTGTCAGGAAGATCCCCCATGCTCCCTTCTTTTCTGAGCATCTGCCGCGAGGTCAGCGCCTGCCATGGGTCTTCACGTCCCAGCCTCACTGCACGATGCGGACCCACGTCTGCAGGCAACAATACCACATCTGATCCCAGCTTCTCTCTCAACTGCAGCTCCATGGCCGCCATCTTGTCAACGATTGACGCGCTCACCTCGGCGGCAGCTGCCACCACAGTCCCACCTAAGCACTTGGGACATTGCCAGTCCCCTTCAGGTACTCCATCCAGCGCCGGATTCAGACACCACGTGTGATAACCACGGTTACAGGTGTCACACAGCAACATGGCTGCCTCCCCATCTGTCCGCATACACACCTCACACGCGAGATGCTTGCTGGGAATGGCTGCACTGCAGTCGTACTGGTCTTTCACTTGTAAGTGACATGGCGCAATACTTTGCACTGTGCTCTTCTCCCGCAGCTTCGTGCTGTCCTCCAACACTACCACTCCATCTCTTTGCACCTTGACTATCTTCAGGATGGCTGACTTGGTGGCCACCTCCATGCCAGAGCGCGGTTGTTGTCGTATATATACGAAATCGCCTGCCTTGAACTGGTGCGGCTTCGGCTCATAACTGCCACTCCTCCTGTGCTCGTACCGTAAAGTGTCGCGGTGCTGAGCGATCTCCAGGTTGCACCCTGCATGTACCATGAGCCTCTTCACGATGGCGGCTCGCTGCAACAGATCATCAGCCAGTGTCTTCTCCTCCTGCTTCCCAAAGTCCAACTCGGGTCTAGCACGAAGATCCGGTGGCACCGTGGCTTCCTGAGCGAACAGCAAGGTGAATGGCGCCACTCCAGTGGACTGCTGCCTAGCTGCGTTGTAGCTGAGTACGAGTGACCAGAGCATCTCATCCCACTCGAAGTCCAGGCCCTTGTCGAGGGCCATCTTCTTGAAGCAAAACTTGAGGGTGCGTACCACCCGTTCAGTCAAGCCATTGCTCTCTGGGGAACTCGGTGAAGTCACTCTTCGGTCAATGAGACACTGCTCGCATAGAGCAGAGAACTCACCTTCAAACTCTGTGCCCCCATCCACCAAACATTCTGCAGGCGCCCCAAACACGGATAGGACATGATAGCGAAATGCGTTGGCGATGGTGGCGGCCTCCTTGTCGGGGATTGGAACGCACACGACGAATCGCGTGTAGTGCTCAATCATGACCAAGACGCGTTGGTTCCCAGCCTTCGTGATGCGTTTCGTGGGCCACGCTAAATCCAGGGACCAGCGATACATGAAGGACTTGATCTCCAGCGGCGTGAGATTCGCCTCCTCCCGTGCATAGTGCGTCTTCACCCTCTGGCAAGTCTGGCACTGAGTGACCACTGCTTGCACATCCTGTTTGATGCCTGCCCAGTAATGGCGTTGCCACAACTGGTTCAATGTCCGCCTGATGCCCCAATGGCCAGTCCTCTCATGGTACTCACGCACCAACTGAATCCTGTCACAGGGCTTGGGCACCAGCAGCTCCTTACCACTGACAGTGACCATGTATAACTCGCCCATGAGCTCGTCCCAACGGTGACGCGCTGCCCTCTTCCTTACCCTGTGATATTCCTCCTTGGGCACCTCCACTCTTCCTCCTGACTTGATCCACGCGAGGCATAGCTCGTCCTCGTGTATATCGGGGTATCTTTCTCGGAATGACTCCTGGTTGGTTACGCTGGCTAGCATGGCAACCATTCTCGTAGTGTCGGGCAGCTTAGGCAGCCTCATCTCTTTCTCCTTTGTCACTGGTGCCCATTCTGGGGCTGAGCTCGTCTCTGCTGGCTTGCCTCCAGGTCTTGAAAAGGCCTGCTGGTGACGTGCCTCGTAGCCCGCGAGCTTCATGGAGGCCATCTTCCACTGCCTGCGGCGTGGAACTGCGTCGGCGGTGCCTAGCCCCTGCGTACCTTTCTGTCCTTGGCTGCACATGCGTTGCAGTCGCTCTTCCCAGTCCTGATGGCTGAGGCGTCGCGCGACTTGCTGGGTGTAGCCGCTGGAACTGGTGATCCACTCTGCTAGTTGGGCTCGCACCGGCTCAGCCGTGCCCTCGGAGGTAGCAGCCACCTCGGTGGCTTTCGCGATGGGGATGGCAACTAGCGTGCCATGTTCCTCCTCCTCACTCTCCTCACTCTTCGGCAGTTTGGTCGTGCTGACCTCGGCAATCGCATACAATAGCTCCATTGCTCTTCGGTCCATGGCAAGGCCAAGCACTCCTGCCAATTCTTCGTCTTTCATGCCATGTGCCGCGCGCAGCTCACCTGCGCTGTACCCCATGGCCACTGCCTTCTCATCCAGGTTAACCTCTCTGGTCTCCCCCACTTCATCATCATCTCCCTTCCTCACCACTGTGCCTGCGCGAGGCGCGCGAAAAGCACGAGAGTTTTGTGTCGCCAAGATGGTTGGCAATACTCTCATAGGCTCCCCTACAACGTTGGCGGTGTAGTGAGGCTTCCTGTCTCCTGTGACGACCCTGCGTGGCTTCCAGCCTCGCTGCAGAATATCGCGCACGTATCTGTCTGGTGGTCTGTCCACCCGCTCCATCACCAGATTGAACTGCTGATTCTGGAACAGATTGCTCCAATATGCTCGTAGACGATGCGCGTATGATCCCGCGCGCGCCGCGTCAAAGGACACCGGCTGGCCCACCACGCTGTTGATGATGGGGAACACCTCCTTCCTGATCTTCGAGTTCTCCTTGTGTGACAGCGGAGAAACGTTTTCCAGCACATATGCTGGCGGTCTCTGAGGCTGCAGCTGTTGCAGCGTGGAGAGGACTCGCACTGCCTGGTAGAACAGTCTGCTGTGCTTGCCCTCCAGACCAGCCAGCTTGCCAGCTGGTGACAGGTCCTGGCATGGATATCCACACACCATGACCCACTGCTCTCCACTCAATGCCCCTGCATGTACAAGGTCAATGAGGCTGGTGTCTTCGATGTTGCTGGGCAGTTGCTCCAAGTGGGCTGCCTCGGCACGGAACAAGTCAGGATGACGGCGACTGAGCGCCATGCACCTGGCCCTGGCTACCGTCTGGCTGGACTTCGAGATGTCCTGGTAGAGGTACTTGTTAACCTTAACTCCGCAGCGCAAGAGCATCTCTAGTCCAGCACACAGGCCCCCACACGGCTCATAGCAGACCACGCCCTCTTCTCTGGCTTCCTGGAAGAAGCTCTTGTCAATCACTCTCGTGTCGATCTTCTTCGGCACTTTGAGCTTACCACCCTCCATGGTCTCGTCACCGTATATCGCTGGTGAGCCTCCGGAATGCATACCCCTGATCGGCCGTACCTGGCTGAGGGCATCCCAGGCGACCCGAGTCAACCTGCCCGAGCACCTGGCCACTTCCGGGTGGTCAGTGTCAAACATGACCCCCTTGTTACACTCCAGCTCTTCTTGGTAGTGCACATCAAACAGTCGATGGACTGCACTGGTCCCCAGCTGCTCCCTGACCATGTTCTCACAGTAGTTGGCCACCTGAGCTTCTGGGCTTACTTCGGGGCCAAGTGGTGGCTCCCTGGTCACTTCCAAGCAAATGACGTCTGTGAAGCAGCGCGTTGGCCTCTCGGCACGCCCCGCTTCCCTGGCTCGGTCCCCTTCACGGTCCAAACGGGCACCAGTCTCGTCTGCGGTGCTGGGCAGTGGATACCTGGATGGCACATCCGCGTTCTCATTCTTCGGACCTGGTCGGTACTGGACCGTGAACTCAAACTCCTGGAGGCTGATGGCCCAGCGTAGGTGTTGACCTTGTAGGTCACCCTTCTCCATGAGTGTTGTGAGCGGCGAATGGTCGGTGATCAGCGTGAAGTGGACCCCGTGCAGGTACTGTCGTAATGTGCGGATGGCCCACACCACTGCCAGCATCTCACCCTGGAAGCTCGCGTACTGTCTCTCGGTTTTCGACAGCGAGCGGCTGATGACCACACAGATGTGTTCTACGCCATTCTCGTCCTTCTGCCCCAGCACTGCGCCAATGCCATGGTTGCTCCAGTCTGTGTAGAGGAAGATGGGCTTGCTGTAATCAATGGGCTTCAAACATCTCCCCGAACACAGGGCATCCTTCAATGCTTGTAATGCCTGGTCCTGATCCTTCCCCCAAGCTCCCTTGACATCCAACACTTCCTTTCTGAGCAGGTCGTTCAATGGTCGTGCCATCTCTGAGTAGTTGGGTCCCATGGGTTCCCCCACCAGACCTTTGTAGTAGTTCATGAGTCCAAGGATAGAGCGTACTCCAGTTTTGTCCTCGGGCTTGGGCAGCTCTTGGATGGCCTTGCACTTGATGTCCTGCGCGCCAATGGTGTTATAGCCGATGCGGTAGCCAAAGAAGTCCACCGTGGCTGACCCGAAGGTCGACTTGCCCGAATGCAGACGTATCCCTGCATCCCCCAAAGTGCGAAGCACGGCTTCCACATCCTTGATGTGCTGCTCAGCGGTGTCTGAGTATATGCACACGTCATCGACGTACGCCACCGTGCAGTGTTGCAGATGACGTAGCTCGTAGTCCATGATCCTGATGAAGGCTGCGGTTGCTCCAGCTGCTCCAAACGGCATGGATGTGTAGCGATAAAGCTGGTTGCCCCACCAGAACGCTGTCTTGTCCCTGTCCTCCTCAGTGGTCATGGGAATCTGGTGGAACGCCTTGGTCGCGTCCAGGGTAGTCTTGAACTTGGCCTTGGCCACGCGCTGGTAGAGCTCTTCTGGACGGTGTGGTAACGTATTATCCTTCAGCGACAACCGATTCGTAGATCGGAGGTCGACGCAGAATCTCGTCGAGGTCCACTGTCCAGTGTCGTGATCCTTCTTCCCTGCAACCACCACGTTGCTGGCGTGTCTGCAGTGCTGCGAAGCCGGCTCGATGAAGCCATATTCCAGCAGTTCCTTGCAGTGCAGGTCGATGATCTCCTGCTCTCCCGGGCTGTACTTCCTCGGTCGTTGGTAAGCTACCTTAGTCTCGTCCTTGAAAGGGATGGCGAAGGTCGCATGTGTCGCGCCCCCATGGTAGCCTTTGATGTCCTGCGGCTTGTTGGCGAAGCAGTAGCTGCACCTCCTTACCACGTTGCGCATCTCCTCCCAATTCTCCTCGGTGAACTCGGGATGTCCTCCAAAGGTGGCATTGAGCTCGGTGTCCAGCCACGCGGCCTCGTCCTTGGTGACCCTGGTCGTGCCTCCTGGCTGTAACGTGTCCAGCACCGTGTGTGGGAGCACCTCGTCTTGCTCTGCCACCATAGCCTCCCATCCGGTGTCCCATTGGCGCGAAGACCTCTGGTCTTCCCAGGCAGTCCTGGCAGATCTGATCTGCGAGCTCGAGCACGTGTCCATCGTCAGCACGCCCTGAGGCTCCCCAGGGGCCACGACGGCCACCCAAGCAGCCACCGCTAGCAGCAGCAAAAGTTTTAAAATTCTGCCGGTACCCACTGGTTTAACTGGAGGGTGAAGGGTCAGTATGCAAGTCAACATCTTCCACCCCCCTTGCATACGGCCCAGGCCTCCTCCTGCAGACACGTAGACCACCAGCGCCAAGACTGATATCACATAGACACAGTGCGCCACTCTGTAGCAAGCGGCAGTGAACTGCAGGCGCTGCAGTCGAGCGGCAAAGCGCGGCTTCTGCATGCGCCGCGGAACAGCGGCCAGCGTAGCCGGCCCGGCGGCCAAGATCCGCTGGGCGACCGCCAGCGCGCGACCCACCTGAGTCTCCAGCGCGGCGAATGTGCCACCATCTTGAACTGAGCCGGAGCATGGCAACCCATGGTGGACAATGTGGGCGCCAACCGTTAAGACGCACCCCAGAGTGCCAACCATGTGTGTGAAGTGCATGGCGAGCATGACGAGGCAGAACCGTATCAACGGCACGTACCACAGCCCACGCCGAGCGTGATGGAGCCCAGCTACCTCAAGAGCGCCCTCGGCCAACAGCAGTAGGTGCCTGGCCAGCGCCAACAGCACTCGCAGAGGCGCCTGTTGATGTGCCCATGGCTCGAGTGGCGTTGCGCGCACGGCCCACAACGCGCGTGCCATGGCTCTGCGGGGCGCCTCAGCGTGGAATGCCCAGCAGGCGACGACCTCACCAAGAAACCTGAATACCTCCATAGCCATCCATACTGCCATCACTGCAACATGAGGCAGCTGCGGCCAACGCAAGCGCACGAACACCCCCACGAGCAGGAAGCACACCTGAGTGCGCTTCGCCCGCCTCTCATTGGCGGGCTGCGTGCCCGGCTTTTCGCCGGGGCTGCTTCTCAGTGACGGGCGTGCCGGGCTGCAGCCTGCCCGGTGCCCCCTTGAAAAGGCCCCAGGGCGCTCTCCCTTCTCCTTTCCTCCCAGATCTCATCATAACTTTGGCGTCTCTGAGGAGCACGCGACGCGCCCATGCCGGCATGCCGACCGCGAGCCGTGTCCTGACGATGAGCGCCTTCCCTGGGGCTCGGAGATCTCCTCCTGCGCTGACCAACCCGTGGTGAACGCTGCTGTGCGGCACTCTCAGTTGGACTCTGCGGGCGCGCTGTAGGATGGCCTGGAGGTCGAGTGCCGACCTGCGCAACGAAGCCACTGGAACGCTCCGGGCTGCTGGGTGCTGTAGAGCTCGGGGTCGATGGCACGTATGAAACGGAGAAGTCCTGCTCTTGTGCTGCTGGAGGCACGGCTTCAGTCTGCTGCGTGCAGATGGAATGTGCCGGGGATCCCAGAATGTCGTTGATTGAATGGTGCTCAGGTCTCTGTGCCATGTTGCACTCCAAGCCCATGGTTGATATCCCGCCGAGAACTCGGCCAGAGTAGGGTGTCGGCGTGGTCGTGGCTTGCGTGCCACCACGACCATCGAGCCCCGGGCAGTCTGGCCCAAGCGTGCTCATTCCCGCTCCAATCCTCGCAGTTGCGCGGGCAGTACGAGGTCGCTCTTCATATTCTCTGATGATCGCCTGACGCGCCTGTATCGATTCCGAGAGAGCCGCCATGGTGAGGTGGTTTGCCGCGAGCTCGGCTTCCCCGTGCGCCAATCTGGCAGACAGCCCAACCAGTCTTTCACTGATGACCTCCACGCTGTCTTCATCCTCTGTCAGCGGCGACGGTGTTCTGGTGCGACCCGTGTGAGTGCTCACACCCTCCACAGCCGCGAGGTCGGAAGAGTATCCTGAGATGCTGCCGTCTCCCTCCTCACTTCCTGCATCCCCTCCCTCGATTGGGTCCAGGCACCTCATGAAGTCGTTTCGAAGACGCTCCTGCACCTCTGCCCGACGTGCCTCAGCTAGCAACGCCGGGCCCACCGAGGATGTGAACGCAGACAATGGTTCTCGGTGCATCACGGCCACCCTGTTCCAGGTCTCCCAGCTGCAGCAGTCGAACTTGCGCGTATCTGAGGAGAGGTACTCCAAGGTGAACGCCATGCTGCTGGGTCCCCGCTCACTGTAGTAGCGATTGTCCTCAAAGAGGTAATACACGGCCTTGGACCGGGCGTTGGCACGGGTCTTGAAAACCCGTAGGGTGCCCTGCCGTGGGCCATCGCTCAAATGGTCTCTGGCGATCCCCAAGAGCTGAGTGCGATCAACCAGATATGTCATATGTTTCTGCAAGGTGCCGAGGAGTCCTCCCGTGCAGCCTTTCGACTGCCCACCCAGAGGCAGAAACTCTTCCCTTCGTCCCACTCCTGCGGAGGAAGCGTACCGGTGCAGGGTCTGGTTGCTGAGTTGCTGCGTGTGCACCCCCTTCCCTCGCTGCGCGAAGGGCTTCCCGAGCTGGAACTCGATCTCGCCCATGAAGCAACGGTACTGGATGAGGAAGACCGTCTGTCCGTGCAGCGCCATGAACTCCGAGATCTCTCCCAGGTCCAGCCAGTTGGCTTCTCCAGCTGTGTTCTCGCTGCGAGTGGGCGACTCCGGCTCGTAGGTGCCCTGGAACACTGCAGCGTGGTAATCCAACATGGCAGGGTCGAAGACGCCGTTGGGCCAGGTTTGATGCCGTAAACGAAGCGGTGCTGAAGATGGTGGCGGTGCGGAGCCAGATGGCCCTGCCTCATCCCCCCTGACCGTCCTCGACGTCCTGAGAGTCTTGGATGTGCGCACTGGAGGGTTTCTTCTGGCCCCATAAGTGTCCAGCGCGTCCTGTGCTTGCTCCTCTGTCTTGCATGCTCCGAGCATCACTCTCGGGTTGTCCCCCAGGTGCAGGTACTCCACGGCGGCAGCGTTCGTGCTAAACACCTCGCCACTGCCTCCTTCCCCATCTGTCACCGGGTAGAACTTCCCCACCTTGTCCGCTGCGTCTGACAGCGTGAGCTGCGGGATCACTTTCACATCCACGCCCTCCACACCAGTCACCTCCACGTCGTACCTCACCTTCAGACGAGCTCGAAGGTCAACGATGTCCACTCGCTGTACATACTTTAGGTGCTGGTACTGCCAGCGCTGGTCCTTCTCATAGTAGAAAGGCAGCTGGAACTCGCCAGTCATCTTGCCCATGGGGTTCATGATGGTGACGCCTTCCATGGTGTGACGTACCATGCGCTCCATGAGATCCCATTGGGCGCGAGTGTGCTCGCTGAGTACGCAGAACTGGCGCGCCACCTTGTCCCCCATGAGCTTGCCCGTCACGACTCCTGGGTACGTCTGATGGGTGTTGAGGACCTCCTGAACACTCGCCATCGTGTACCTTCCTGCCTCCCGATGGGCACCACAGTCAGGGAGTGGGACCTGGTCGTTGTCCTTCTTGCCGCTCGGCCTCGTGGTCCAGGTTTCTGAGGGTATCTTCGTCTCCTTGTCAACCTTCTGGTCCACCAACGTAAAGTCGGGCCACAGTAGCTCCGTCTCCAGGATGGTCTTGTATTCTCCACATCGCGGGAACTTGACCTGCACAAATCCTGCGTCCACACCACCTCCATCGCCCTTTTCGCAGAGCGTGCACAGACGAGCATAGCCCGTGCGGTCGATGTACAGGCGCTGCTGAGTCCAGCTGCTCTCCTTGTCTTGGTGGTCCCACGGGTTCACTGCCATGCCCTCCCATGGCTGTACGCTGGCCAGCTTGAAGGCAGCTTCGCTCTCGGCCTCCTGCGCCAGCGTGAGGTCTGGATAGCGAGGGTCTGACTGAGTTGTGGTCAGGCTGGCTGCCGTGCGGGACCCCCTCGCCTCTGGCTCTTCAGCACTGGACCACTCACCTCTGGTCGCCACATTGGCTTCCCGCTGGCTGCGTGATGATGCTTGTAGCATGCCCAGCATCTGGTCTGTCAAGGACGTACCAGGCGGCGGAGGTTCGTACGTCGAGCCCTCGGCGTGCAAGCTGACTCGCCCAGTGAGCTCGACTTGCCTTATCGAGCTGGGTCTCAGGAAGCCCGCCTCCACCATGGACTGGCAGCGCGCCTCAAGTCTCTCCCTCTCATCCGAGTTGAACCTTCTCAGCCTCATCTCCTCTAGCCACGACGCCAGGCTTTCCATCAGCTCGGGGTGGTTTCGCGAGAATGCACAAGGTGCAGGCGCACACCTCTCCCCTGCGAGGGCCAGACGGTCTTCTCCCCTTGCGCCCAGGGACACTGCTTCACGTGGTGGTAGCTCGCAATCATCAAAAGCGGGGGCAAGAGTGCGCGCTATCGTGGCATCAACGTCGAAGATCTCGGTCGCCAGGCACACTCTCGGGTCTTCATTCCGCTTGCTCCTTGCATCGACGGGCGGCGTCAACTCGATCAATGGCAACGTGACCTTCTCCTTCATACCCAGTGATACCGCGGCCTCAGAAGTAGCAATGCCTCTGTAGAGGTCGATGGTCAACTTGAGGGCGTTCTTCAGGGGTCCAGTGCCCACCAAGAAGTCCCACGTCGTGTCATTGGTGTAGGTGACGAAGGCGTGGAGACGATGCAGAGTCATGTACGGCGTGCCCGCGGCGAGAACCACATCCACGTAGCAGTACTTCGTGAATTCCGCAGGGCTGCCATCACATCTCGCCACCCTGGCCCCTGTCTCTGCATCAAAGATGGTCAAGCCCAACCTGTTGGCTGTCCTGATTGGGATGATGTTGCAGTTGGCCCCCGTGTCCAGGAGAAGCGCTTTGTACAACATAAGCAAGCCTCCAGAGGCCACCAGCGCCATCCCTTGTGCTAGAGAATCGTTCAGGAGCTTGCATACAGGCTGGACCTGCGCCATGGCAGTGAGCTGTTCCTCTGTAAGGCCACTGAGCATCTTCTTCTTCAATAGCTCGTACGCCTTAGCGTCCATGGTCCCTGCGTGCAGCTCACCCCTCTCGCTGAAGTCTCTCACCCCGTAGCTCTCCTGGACGGTGGCCGCTGCAGCTGTTACACGCACCGTCGTCCTCTCCTTCCTGGGCTGCTCCACCATGTCCTCCGGCATCTCATCCAGAGGAATCTCTTCTTCGTCACTGTCGTCGCCCGACTCCATGCCCGGGCAGTCATCATCCCCGTCGCTGGTGTCCTGGCAGTCTGCTGCTGAGGCTGTCGGCACAGGGAGCTGGTCGTTCTCAGCCAGTTCCACCAAGGTCTCCACACCCCTTGGAGCTGATATGCGACCTTCTGCTACGAGTCCAGCAGCTAGCTTGCGGAAAGCTGCTCCCAGGCTCTTGATCACGGAGGCCATGAGCTGCACCTTCCTCTGCATCTCGTCCGCCGCAGGCGCCATGGGCACCTGTGCGTCTGCCTCGTACTCCTCGGGTGTCTTCACTGGGAAGCCCCTCATGCGCTGGGTACTTCCCAGGGCTACTGCTGGAGCCGCCGTGAGTTCAGACTCCACACTCTTGCACAGCGTCTCGGGGAGTGCCCCCAGACCCAAGGTGTTGAGGGCGCTCGAGAGCCCCTCTTCGCCCATCTCCTCGGCCATGGCTGTGAGTAACTCGGTTGGAGGGCCAGACGACACTCCTACCCCTGCGCTGCCATGGTGGTGCGCGCATGTGTCGACGGTGTGCGTCTCCCTCTCCGCGACGTGCGCTGCGACTGGTTCCCCGTCGGAGCCCTCATCCTCGGACAGCACCTGCGACTTCACGCTGCCCGCACGACTGGCCGTCTTCCTAGCAGCCACCATGCCCTGGTACTCTGCTTTCAGCGCCTCGGGATTGCCAGTGGTGCTCTTCTGCTTGTCCTCCGGTAGCTGTTTGGCTCTGTACTTGTCCTTCTCTTCGTTGGACAGCTGCTGCCAGTCCGTCACCAGGATGCCCCAGTCAGAGTTCTTGAAGCGGTTCTTCAGGTTATACATGCGCAGAGCGGCGTTCTCCGCGTCCCACCACTTGCTGGAACCAAGCCTGCTTTCGTGGAATCCAGCAGGCATCTTGACGTGTTTATAACCACTCCTGCACTGCTCGGGATCGGACTCATGCCAGCCCCCTCCAAAGCAGCGCAAGCACTTGGGCTTGTCGTTCGTACGCACGCCCTCTGCTGGCGGTGGCGTCTTGTTGTAGGAGGCCTTCTTGGCTCTTTCGGCCACATTCACCTCCTTCTTCATCTTCTTAGAAGGTGATGTATCTACCTTCTTGCTGTTCTCTGGTTCGCCTGACTGCGCCACCTCAGAGGACTCAATCTTCTTGATCGAGTTCTTTATGGCCTTGAGGTCAAGGCCATGCTGTCGCGCCTCCCAGGTGGAGTACTGGCAGCCACATCGTCTGGTGATCTCCTGGAGGAAGGTGAGGATCCAAGACTCTGCATCGCCCTTGAGCTTGTCTTGAACCTCGACGATGGCCTCCAGGTCCTTCCAGGTCACCCGATTGGGTGGCGGGAACTGTGCCCTCAGTTGCTCCTTCACCCGCGTCTGGAAGATCTTGATGCGCAGGTTGTCTACGCAGTCCTCGATGAAGGTACGCAGCTCTTCATCGCTCAACACCTTCCCAGTGTTGAGCTGCATTTCCCTGCGTTGGCACATCTTCATGTAGGTCAGCCCATCCTGCCCCACCTCCTGTGGCTTCTGTGTCAACAGATCCACTTTCTCTTGAGTCCCTTTCATCATGAACTTCTTATCAAGGGCAGCGATGAAGCCCCTGAGCGCGTAGAAGTACTGGGTATCACGGGTGCCATCACGTCCCGTCAAGCCTTTCAGGGAGGTTCCATCAGTCAGATATTCGTCGGAAACCTCCCCTTGGGTGTCTTGGTTCGTCACCGGCCTCGCTATCACCCACGTGGCGCCAGTGTTCATCTCATTGAAAGGGGGCCTAGCGCATGGGATGGTACCCTCGAGTGGGCCATGCTCGCTAGTGTCCTTCAGGACTCGGTCCATGTTGGAGGTCACTACCCCCCCTCTTTCATAGTTCTCGCGCCACCAGCTGAGAGCTTGTGAGTTCTCTCCAGCCAGACACGCAGGGATGATGTCCCACAGATATTCAAAGTCAGGGGGAGTCTCTCTCAGGGTCTTCATCTGAGCTTCGGTGAGAGTGCCAGCCCCGGACCTGAGCCTCTTCCTGACGTTGGCGTTGTGCTGCCGTACGAAATTCTCGCACATGTCGGCGAACTCCCTCAGGAACTTGGGCCGATCCTCTTCCTTGGTGCCCGTGTAGTTGGGCAGTGTGCCAAGGTTGACACGAGCGTAGTCAGTATACTCCATGTCTTCTTCAAAGATTACTAATGGCTCCTGGGCTTGGGCTTGCAGTTGGACTGGTGCTTGCGCCTCAGGCTGTACTAGTGCTTGTGCCTCAGGCTGGCCACCGGCAGCCCCTTCCTCTCCCTCCAGCTCTGAGAAATGCTGGCTCACTCGTATCGCCCTCTGGGCACGCCTCTCTGCCCGTTGCTGTTCCTCGCGGTCAGCCTTGGATTCCGTTGCTACCTTTCCGGTGAAGAAGAAATACTGGTGTGAAGGCTCTTTTCACTCCACACTTCCCAGCTTACCAGTACGGATGAATCCGTCCCTGGCCTCACCTTTCAGTGCTTTGCTCTAAGTAGCAATCGCTGCCAGCATAATCTCGTCCACGACTGGTGAGCAAGGTTCCATCTGTGACCCGGTCTTTTATTGGCTCTCCCAGATGTCCAGCAGGGTTGCCTCTGTACTTAGTGTCTCTGGTCCAGCAGTAATTCAGTAGAACGCCAGCATGAGTCAGGTGACCACAAAGAATGCTGTCGTGAAGATGCCCACTGACAGTCCTGTTTCGCTCCACGCCTTCAGGCGTACCAGTACGGATGAATCCGTCCCTGGCTTTACCGTCTGGTGCTTTGCTCCAGCAGGATGTCACTTCCCGAAATAGCCCAGTACATAATTCTCAACGCTGCAATCATGTTCGTAAAATTAGCAACTGGTTCTGCTGTGACCGCTGTCGCTGTACTTCGCAAGACTGGTGAACTTCGAGTGTCGCAACAGCCTGCTTCACTCAACCTCTTCCAAGGCTTACCAGTACGGATATATCCGTCCCTGGCATCACCATTCAGAGGTCTCGTTCTTCAGGACTGCTGTTGAACTCTCAGCATTACAGACGACATGTCTGTAATAAGGCACATTTTTGTTTTGAAAAAGACTGTTAATTACAGTTCTGACGCAGTCGCACAAGGAGAAGTCCACAAATGTATATCTTTACAAGCATAAGAATACTGTATCTTATTAATTATCTCATAACACTGCTGTTTTCGCGGTCTTAAGCGAGTCCTGGTTATTCTCGGAATCACTGTTACGAAGGCAAAACAAAAATGAGCGTCTGCTCACTCTCACTACGCCGCCCTACTTATTCTCGCTATCTCCAAACAAGTGTAACACCCATCCGTATTTCCGTATCTCGTCACTGTCATAACTCCTCGCGCGTATCGTACTGCGCGTGTCATACGTTCGTCACAGAGACTGCTACAGCAAGTGTCACAACCCGGCTGAGGTACACGATAAGCCGTGGTTTGTGACAAAAAGTTATTTTACTTATTTTGGATATATTTTACCAAACTTTACCAGTCCTCATCAATTCTTGGAGCTTTGAGACCTTTTTGAGCCTTTTTGGGAGCTGCATTCACTCCTTTTTGGTCCATCAACCCTGAGTTTTAAGAGTGGATCAAGCTTCTAGACTTCAATATGGAACTTTTGAACGATATTATTATTTTATTCTACTCAGTATGGATATTATTTACCGTTCTCAACAGATCTTGAAGGTCTACAACCCTTTGGTGCCCTTTTTGGCTGATGCATGCACCTTTTTCAGCCCCAAAATAGCCCTTTTTGACTGAAAATGGACTTTTCAGACTGCCAAATACTTATTCTGGACAGTACACACGGTTTATCTTTCAAATATGGACCTTACTGAAAAGTTTTTATCAGTGTATGGAGTTATGGGACCTTCTGGGAGCTATTTGGATACTTTTGGCTGCAGCATGCACTCTCCATCCACACCTAGCACTTGAAAACTGTGTCGCGGAGCCCTGGCGAATTTTCTAGAAATGGACAGAAGTGAAGTAAGGACTACGTTGACAACATAAAAAGCACTTCTTCAACTCTGTTTTCACTCCCAATAGTGTTACAAGCAACCTCAGCAGCTGGCAGCAAGTGTGCTTTCGACTGCTGAACATACATCCACTTCCAGCCCCCTTAACACTGTGGGCTATTTTTAGTAACCTACCAGCATATGGCCATACCCTTTGGTATTGGTGACACGTACAGACGACAGTGGTGGAAGCAGGGCTTTGACAAGTGGGTCTACCCTCCTGGACCTCTTCAGCAACCTGGTATTCCATTTGGCGGCTTCCCTCCTTCACCTTCAGTGTCCCCCACTACGTCGGACGACGAAGAGGACCCGTTCACACTTCCTGAAGGTTTCCAGCCCCTACTGTTACCTCAACCTCCACAACAGAACTAGCCTGCCTATTTCCAGATATGCAGCCGCCCTACGACCCATACGCCGTACCCCCGTCTCCATTCACCTTTCCACCCTCACTTGCTGCTGGCTCCTTTCCACCCTCCACCACCGGACCTGCAGCACTCATGGCCCCAGGACAGCCCAGTCCCCTGCCATATCAACCACCTCAGGTCCCCCTCGCAGACCCCCGCCTTACTCCACTCAGCCCTTACCCACAGCCACATCCCTCAGGAACCGTCCCGGTGTACCACACCCCAGCAGCAGTTCCTGGACCGGTCCCCGCTGTACCATGGACCTGGTCTGGGGGTTTCCCCTTCGGGGGGGTTCCCTCCCCTTACGCCCCTGCACTTCACTCCCCGGCTCAGACGCTGCCAGGGACTGCTAGGAGTGCTGAGGAGGCGGCACGCTGGCTGGCGTATCGTCGGCAGGAAGAGGCGGCGGTGCTGGCTGCGTCAGGCTTGCAGGTGGGAGCTCAGGCCACCTATGGTGCTGGAGGGGTGCTCGCAGAGCGCCCCGGCACGGGCTACCCAGCAGGGGCCTTTCGTACCACTGGAGGGGTGCACGCAGAGCACCCCGGTGAGGGCTTCCCTGCAGGGGCCCACGCGACGAACGCTGGAGGGGTACAGGAGGATGAGCCGGAAGAGGAGCCTGTCGCAGACAATCCCTGCCCTCACGATGAGTACCTGAGAGCAGGGGGCTACAGTGACGTAGACCCCGACAACCCATTTGGCCGTAGTGCTGGCGAGGAGTCTGCGTATGAGTACGAGGCGGACCCCAACGACTACGACGAGTATCTGCGGGCGGGGGGCCACAGTGACGTGGACCCCAACGATCCGTACGGGGAAGGGCAGCGCTGGGACGAGGTAGATGACGACGAGGAGGAGCAGGAGGAGCTGGTCGTCTCCATCACTGCGTCAGCCTCAGCGCAGCGCGTTGTCACTGTTGGCGTGGACGAGACGTCCGCAGCACCGCCACAACCGCCTGAAGTGTTCGTCTCGAACAACGCAGGGCGTCGGCGGTCTCGTCGTTCGTCGGGACCGGGGAGCTGGGACGAGCGCAACCTACCTTTCCGCGAGGAGTCCGACTCCAATTCTGGCGGGGGCTCTTCGTCCGCCTCGCAGACGTCCTCGTCGAGGTCATCAAAATCCTCGAGGTCGTCTAAGTCGGGCAGGAGCGGGCAGAGTGACGGACTTAGTGACCGTGCCCGCAAGCATCGCGACGCCAAGGAGAGGAAGCGGAGGCTGCGGCGTCGAGAGCGTGACGAAGGGCGGACCCTTACCCCTGCAGCCCTAGCGGCCACCTTCAGGGAATGCCTGAAGGAGTTCCACAGCCAAGGGGGGGGCACACGGTCCGCTCCTGCAGACCCCACAGCTGAGACCGCCAGTGCAGACCCCCAGGCCGGGGTTAATTCAGTCGCTGGAGGGGTGCCCGCGGAGCACTCCGGCGCGGATCCTCCAACGGGGGTCATTTCAGACGCTGGAGGGGTGCACGCAGAGCACCCCGGCGCAGACCCCCCAGCGGGGATCGCTTCGGTTGATCCGCAGCTGGCGGAGGGCGGGGGGAGATTCACCCGCAGCGAGCTGGTGTTGCCCCCCTGACCGCGGTGGTGGCCCCCGATGTGGGGGTGCAAACTGGGCAGCCCGGCGGCAGAGGAGGAGCTGGAGTCAGCAACGGGGACGTGACCCTGCAGCAGACGGCGGGCAAGGGCAGCGCCACACGAGAGCGCGAGACCGTTGGCTCCCGCCAACTGGCCCGGCTACGAAGGCAGTCCCTGGAGACGGTGGTGGTTCTCGGGTCTGGTGAAGGAACCCCTGCTGACCACACCCCAGGCACTGACTCGACAGCTGCCGTTCGACATGTGAACTTCCGTGAGGCGAACGGGACCCCTGATGGTCCTGGTGGAGTGACGCCTGGCGGGCCCTCAGCGGAGCTGCCTCCCCCTGCACATGACCCTGCTGTACCAGCACTTGGAGGTGGCGATGGGGGATGTGCACCACCTGGACCTCCGACAGCTGCTCCCTTGCCACCCGCGGTGCCACTCCCAATGCCCAGTGGGCCACCGCCACCTCCTCCTCCTCCTCCACCTGGTAGCACGCTTGCGTTACCAGCACCAGAGCATGATGGTGGAGGTCGTGATGGGTCACCAGGGAGACCTCCCCCTCCCCCTCCGTCTGGTCGAGGTGGGCATCGAGGGCGGGCCCTACTGGCCACACGAGATGGCCACACTCTGTGGGTACCGCAGCCTTGGGGGACACTGGATACCTCGGACTCGGAATGCCGACGGCTACGGTCAGATCGGCTGCAGATGGTGGCCTTGACCTCTTCTACAAGGCTATCCTCTTGCTGGGGGTATCACTGAGGGAGTACCTTGACATGGGGGGCACTGTGGCACAGCCGCCAGTCATGCTGATGACCCCGGAGATGGAGACGCATGCGTGGGTGGCGGCCCCACGAGAGGGGCGACGCTGGCGTTTCAGCGTGCTTCCCTGAAGAAGAGTACAAGGGCTCTTCGGGGGGCCTTCAAGTCCCTTCGCGCAATGGGACGGTCCAAGCCACCAGGAAAGGCGGCATTGGAAATGCCAGCGGAGGCCTCAGAGCAACCTTGTGGCGTGGTGGCCTCACGCACCCGGTCAAAAACTGGGTTACCTCCTGCGGGAGGGACGTCGGGGTGCCAAGCACCCGTAGCGCCTGCACAAACTCCGCCGCAGGTGTCAGCTAAGGTCCCTATGGAGCGCCCCAGCGGCACGGTGACCTCTCGCTCGCGGTCGAACACCAAATCGCCGCCCCAGCAAGAGGCAGCAAAGCCGGCGACACCTCCGACGGTGGGTCTGACTGACGCCCCCAGGACGAGGAAGCCCCCTGCGAAGAGCGCGTCTCAATCGCGGAGGGAATCGACGGGGCGGTTGCACCAGGCATTGTTCGAACGGCTACAGTCGAAATACGGGAAGTTCGACGTGGATGCCTGTCGCGGACCAAAAGGCCGCGGTCAGCTGGTGGACAAATACTGGGAAAACTGCCTAAAGGAGCAGTGGAGAGGACTTCACGTGTGGTGCAGCCCCCCACATGACAGCGACCATCTCACCATCGAGGCTGTACTCCGCACCTACGTGCATGAGTGGCGGCAAGACCCCGAGAACACCTCTGCAGTGTTCCTGCTGCCGGACCTACAGTCGCGCATGCCGCAGTGGAGGAAGCTTTTCAGACGCGCGGGGATGCGTATTGAGGAGGTCATCCCCACACATGACTCTCAGGGGAATCCCACCCAACTGTTTAAGGGAACAGATGGAGTGCTGCAGGACCTCCCATGGCCGATGCTGGTGGTGTATGCTCCACCCTCGAGGTCAAGACCGCAGAGGATTCGACACCAGCGAGTGCCCCCGCCAATTGTTGATGCAGGCAAGGCGTCAAAGATGCGGGACGCGCAGGGCACAGTTTCTGGAGGAGATTTCCTTGAGGCCCTGCGGGACGAGTACAGCCGAGACGGGCCCCTTCGTACTCTGCGGGAGCAAGTACAGTCAGCTCCCCATCACAGCACGAAGCACTTCTGCATTGTTGGCGAAGTGCTGTGGCGGGTAGCTGCGGGGCACTACCAGCTGGTCCTGGGTGAGGACTCACCCCTCCGGGAGATTGTGTTCCGCGAGGCCCACGACTCCCTGGCAGCGGGTCACACAGGGCGCGACAAGACACTTGAAAGGGTTCTTCGTCGATTCTGGTGGAAGAACGCCTCGGATGATGTTGGGGCTTGGGTGGCGTCCTGCCCCACTTGCCAGGCTGTGAAACCCCGATCGTCATACCCTGATGGACTGCTTAACCCGCATTCGATTCCGTCGCGAAACTGGCAGGACGTGGGTGTGGACTTTGTCACCGGTCTACCTTTGACCGAGCAAGGGAACGACGCGTTCGTCGCCTTCACCTGTAAGCTCTCGAAGATGGTCCACGTGGTCCCCATTAACTTCGGGGACAGCTCAGCAGCCACTATTGCTCGCATCTACTTCGACACCGTGTGGAGGCAGCATGGCGCGCCTATGAAAATTGTCAGCGACCGGGACCCACGCTTCCAAGACGCGTTCTGGAAAGAGCTGATGCGGTTAATGGGGGTCAAGGTGGCAATGACCACCCCTTACAACCCCCGATCTGATGGTCAAGCGGAGCACACCAACCGGGTCGTGGAGGATATGCTTCGCTCCTTCGTCGATGATAGTCCGGAGGACTGGGACCTGTACGCCACCAACGTCGAGTTTGCTATTAACGACTCGCGCAGTGACGTAACCGGTTTCACCCCCTTCGAGTTGTGCTATGGTGTGTCACCCATGTCACAGCTTGACATGTTTCTAGAAGCTGCCCAGTCTACCGATGGGCGACGCAAAGGAGGGGTGGGGACTGCACATGAATGGGCGTTTCGTTTTTCGTCGCAGCTGCGGGACGCGCGGGGTAGACTGGAGTTGGCACAGCAGCGGCAGCGAGATCTCTTCGATCAGCGCCATGGGCAGCGGGAGTATGCGGTGGGGGACCTCGTCTGGGTAGAAGCCAAGCACCTCACGGAGAAGCTCATGGACAGGTCCCTTTGCAGGAAGCTCAGCAAGCGCTGGCATGGGCCGTTGGCGGTAACGGAGCGGTTCTACAGTGACATGCAGGCGGGTCTTCCGGAGGCAGACCGAGGTGCTCCGGTGGCTTATCGACTGCAGCTCCCCCCACGCTGGCGTATACATGATGTGTTCGCACAACATCGACTGAAGCCATACGTGGGAGGGGCAGATGCGTTCGCGTCACGCCGACAGCCAGCAATCCCAGAGGCGGTGATAGTTGATGGACAACGCGAGGCCCATGTGGATCGCATTCTGGCTCGACGAGTTCGCATCTCCCGAGGAAAGGAGATTGTGGAATGGAAGGTACGCTGGACGGGCTACTCAAAGGCCCACGATTCGTGGAGGACTCGAGACAAGCTGGAGCGTGGAGCACCTCTGCAGCAGCTTAAGGACTTTGAGACCGAACGTCTGGCCATGGAGGGCCAGGTACGTGACGCTGCATTACGTCGTCGAGAGCAACGCCGCGATACACCCAGTTCTGCTGCGGTGGCGTCAGGTGCCTCTTTAGCCTACCTGTTGGTGAGACCCTGGGAGGAGGAGTTTGAGAACCCCACCGACGAATGCCTTCCTTGGGAACAGCGTGGAATGACGAGAGAGGGCGAGGTCACATATGTCACTACCCTCGCTGCACTTGATACTCGGCCAGTACGGATATTGGTATTGTTCAGTGGAACAGGCTCCGTGGAAAAGGAGTTTGCCCGCTGCTTCCCAGCCTCGAGATCGGTAACTCTGGACGCTGACCCGCTTTGGCGGCCGACTCACGTGACGGCCATTGAGAGCTGGGATTATTGGAGGTATCCCCCAGGGTACTTCGACGTGGTATGGGCAAGCCCCCCTTGTACCCAGTACAGTCAGGCCCGCACCACTGGAGGTCCGCCCGATTTCGTTACAGCGGACGCGTGCGTACAACGCACCCTAGACATCATCGAGTATCTCCGTCCTCAACACTGGTTTGTGGAGAACCCGATGGGCCGTTACCCTGACGCCCTGCGTTTCAGGCCAGTAATGAGCCATTTACCGGCGCCCCTCACTTGCACCTACTGCATGTATGGGAAACGATACATGAAACCTACGTGTATATGGGCGAGCTCGCCTCCGCCCGAACCCTTACTGCAATGCTCTGCAGCGACTCCTTGTTCGCATCGACGTGCAACAGGAGTTCACCCTGATACTGCACAACTGGGACCGAGTGGTCATCGGAAGGGGATGCAGAAGTCACACGCAGTGTATCCAGTTCCAGAGGGTCTACTGCGGCATCTGTTCCAGCACTTGACTTTTGGAGGCACAGGAAAGTAAACGATGTTACGGTCATAACCCTTGGACCGAGTGCAACCGATCTATGGCAAGCAGAGTTTCGAAGGAGAAGACGAAGACTGAAGACCTGCCTTAGATATCGGTTGTGTGCGGTTGGGTGAATCCGGGATGAGCGTTGGCAGCGTGATCCTTGGTGAAGCCCTTCTGCTACGCTGATGAGCAGAGGAATCACGAGACCCCTGTACGCTATTGTATGTGTGATTATGCTTTAGTCGTGGTTTCAGGGGAAAGTCCACTCCTAACGGGGGGAGAGTTGTGCCAGGAGGCACGACGTACCTGCTGAGACACCCATAGTAGGGGGGTCTGATTTCGATGAGAATAAGAGTAGCGAACTATTAGGGAAATTAGTGAGTGGATGTGACATTGCCTGAGCGAACAGTTGGGGAAAATAATATGTGAGCTCAGAGGAGAGAATAAAGAGAGGTAACAGAGTTGGTCTCTTGGACTTGGACAGCAAATGATATAACTCTTGCTGTCTGGGTTTATGTTAAATAGTATATCTGAATATATGATATGATTCCTCAAGATAATAGAGGATAATAGTTTACTCCTGGGAATTCCCCTGGGACAATCTGATGCAGTGGAATGGATGCCACATTTATCCGTGTATCCCTAAATTATCCGTTGCGTGGTGGCAAAGTTTGTGACAAACAGGGACAGCCGTGCCTCTGTAAACATTTGACTTTAGGAAGTCCCACGGTACAATACTTCGGCTGATAAAGGGATACCCAAAATTTGGGGATATTCTATATTCTAATCTAAAGTTACTTTTGTAAGTAAGTAAGTAAGTCACGGGGGTGGGCCGCGCGCACCCCCTCGCGCCCTCTGCGCGACCCCACGAATCGTCCAAATTTCGCCTTGATCGCCGAGGGCGGGGTTCGGGAGCGTTTCGCTTGGGGCGATTCGGTGGGTCCGGGGGAGGGAGGGAGGTCGCGCATCGCGATACGCGAGGATCCCCTCGGGAGGAAAAGTATAAGTAATACATATTAACAACCACCCATAGCTTCTTACCACAACGCACTTACCGCGAACCAAACACAGAGGCATCCGATAGTAGACACGGACTGCGACTTAAAACGCGACGCTTCTCCCGGCGCGACTGGGCATACAAGGCAACACTGGCAATTCGCGACAGTGACAACACACAAAATGGTTTATAGTGATTAGATGCCGAACACTTACGACACAATATTATATTTATCGTATCACATTCGTACCGAGATGAATGTAAACACACTCGCACTGGCGTAAAGAACGTCGTCGTGTGTCAGCACATGACGATGATGTACATTTTGGCATATTATGCAAGAGATGCATTCACTGGTGCAATAACGAATATATATGATATACGTCGCAGTCACCGCAATGCGCGATTATATTACCAGTATGCCATACACGACCAACCTTGTGAAGCTCGTTGTTGTTATAATATCATCGATTATCGTGGACAGCACTTTGGACGCTGTCGGTTCGCTCACACACAAATAAATGATATCAGTGCCCATTACTGTGGACCTTTTATTGATCTTATAATTAATTAATTCCGGGCGCATTTTTTAACACGTTCAATTTATTTATTTAACGATTAATGCTTCCACTCCTAAAATACATTTAAAAGTGAATCAATTCTCAGGCACTCCAGATAAGATAAAAGTTAAAAGTAACAACTAATTAATGTTTTGGAACACAACTGAGCTAATTTGTATGGTTGCAACAGACACTAGCGTGTGGTGAGGATTATGCATCAACTGCTTTTACAAATTACTGTGAATTATCAGTTCACAATGCACAACCACATCTCCATTTAGAGTTAGCGTAGTATGTGCAATGGTGTGCAGCTGCCACAGGCTATCATAAACATACATTATCCTTCTACTATACACGATCAAGAATATTGTTAAAAGCCCTCACTATCAATGCTTTCCTATGCATGTATCAAGTGCTCGCCGCGGCGGATGTGCGCACTAAGGACCTCTAGGGTTTCCTCCAACACCTCTGCCGAAATTGGCCCACGCCGGGTCATTTTCTTCACGGTCCCAGGCATGTACAACCTCATTACCATTGTCGAAAGGTAACCAACTCTCTAATGGCTTCCTACCAACACAGAACGCGTTGTCCTTTACCACCTGCATTTTCGACACCCGCATGGTGCGACAGTCCCAAAAAGGTTTGACAGTGGGCTTCAAGTAGCGCCACTTAACCTTACCTTCAGTCTTAATGGCGTATCCACCTCTACAACCTCCCTTAGATGCAGAACAGGGCTGTTTGAATTTCCCACCCTGAACAAGAATCCATACCCATCTGAGTGAGTCCTATTCATGGACGCCACCAAGATAACCAAAATCCATCTCCTTGGAGCCAAATTTTGAATTCTGAAACAAAATCTGCGTCAACAACGGTGATATTTTACTACCAGATCACGTTTTGGGCCTTTTGGAGTGATGTATTCGCATGCGGTTGGGATTGGCGACCGTTCTTCAAGCGCACGAATCTAGAATGTGGATCGCAAACTCGATGCCGAAGATGGGGCCAATCGGAATGAAGACGATGGCTCGGGTAGGGAAAAAAAACAAAGTAGTAAGAATTAAATATCTCGGAGCCGTTGAAAAACCAAAAAAATAAAAGAAAAAAATAAGAAATAATTAATTCACGACTGAAATCTGTACCTGCTACTTTTTTCTAGGAATACTTTTATAAACCTCGTTTTGGAATTAAAATCAATAAAAGGTCCACAGTACCCTCTCTTGGGGACATCGGGATGTACCCAAGAGGCCTTGCGCATATACGTCTCGTGGAGTCTCAATACCAATCCGATGACCATATGCATAATATATGTTGTCCATTAGTCCATAACACCTCCCTTGAGGTGCCTAACCACTCATTTGACGCCCTTTGGTTAATAGTGAGGTTAGGCGGACCGTGTTTGGATGCCCATTTTCAGATTTTCAGATTTTTTTAAAGGGCCAAAATCTTGGGTACATCGCTTGGGTACATCGACTTTGAGCACCCTTATACACCATGCAGTGGGCTATCTCGACCAAACTGAAGTGTTATATAGCTAAAGTATAACCTAAAGTCAATGAGTAAACAACGGTGCACACCTCAACATTCAAAATTGCAGTTAACACGCATGTGAGTGTGCGTGCATATGTCGGAGGGGCAAACCATATTTCCTAGGTATAACGCGTAAATAACTTAGGGTTTGAATTCATAATAACTGTTAGCACATGGTGTGTGTCTATTCTGCGAAAGGCGGGTTAACCCGCCGTAACACGTTGTTACGGCGGGTTACCAATACCTAGGCATTTCTACGCTATCGCGCGCGTAATTGACTCCGGGCAAAAAGTAGGAACAACAGGCGTTTATCAACCCTCAAAATTACCCAAAAACAGTTGGCAGAACTCCAGACACTTTGGTCTTAGGATTGGTAATCGACTTCGGGCAAAAAGTAGGAACAACAAGCGTTTATCAACCTTCAAAATTACCCCCAAAAAGTTGACAGAACGCCACACATTTTGGGCTGAGGATTGGTCTATACCGATAGGGAAGTGCTCTAGATCGAAACTTAAGGTCACAAAACATAAAACTTCCTTCAAATAATGTCACTTAGTGCCTTGGGACCACCACGTAGCCTACGCTAAGCAACAATAAACGAAGTTAGGGATTAACCCGCCGTAACTTTCGGGCCAACCCGCCCTAACTTTGAACGCCATTTCAGCCCGGTATACCCATCCAAGTAGCAGAAATTAAAGTTTCCACACACAAAACTAACTACAATCAACATTGCCAAGCATGGGTTTTATGCGATACAGTATCTCGAATTATTGTGGATATTAGAGTGCTCGAATATCGCGCTTAGGTATTGTTAACCCGCTCAAAAATTAGTAGAATAGACATGTGTGTGCACATATCCTTTGATAGTCTATCAAAATGTCTTTTAAAGGTAACTTTCCATGCATCGCTATGGAAATGCATGCTACTTTACGAGTAGAGCACCGACTTGTTCATGTAACAAACGCCGGCTTTTCATGGTACCGCGCCGGGTTTGTTCAGCTGGTGACACGCATGACAGTGGTGACAGCATGACAGGCTTTACGAAGAGGACCATCTGTGAGATGCAGACTTGTCAGAGAAGATATGGTCACCATCAAGTGACCAGGGAATGATAAGACGAAGATGGCAGTGACTCCTTTGCCGCTGACGTGTCAGTCAGAATGCGGTGAACGGTAACATTGTTAGAGCTGGCATGGAATAATGACTTTCTATTGGCCAGATGAAGATTTAAGGGCTAGAACCCGTTACAGTTTTGGGAAATGTGACAGGGCATTGAGATATAAGTAGACTCTGACCGGAGGTCAGGCTAGTGGACTCATTATTGTTTTGCCTTCGCAAGTACTAGGTGGCTGTTCACGTGCCAGTGCTAGAGTGCTAAGACAGTTCTGCTCACAGCTTTTGTACACAATAATTCGTATTTTGTGATATAATATCAATTTTGACGGATACATTTTACTGCTGTTTTCATACTTTTTCAAAACAATAATGTCCTGCGCGAACTATTTCAGTGTTAATCCGGAAGTAAAGGCCCTTTGGCGAGAAGTCAGCAGCAGTTGAAAGAGCGGATTCGGAAGTCAGGCGACTCCAGGGGCACCCACGGTGCACTGGCGGACCCTTTTTCTTCCCTGAACTTGGTGGTACTTTCACGGAAAGAGCTACCAGTGACGGCGGCGACGGATCAGCTTTGAATTCACTAGTCATGAGCGGCCTCCTTCTACCCGGTGATATGCTCAACACCTTGTTCTGCAGTGAATCCAGGGGCACCCCTGGTGCACTGGCCTAGCTGCTGACAGGTGTCCTCCAGTTTTGAGCTAATCAGCACGGCATGAGCTTGGGCGGCGGCGGCGACAAAGTCAATCAGCAGTGAATGTACACCTGGATGAGCACCTCTCAGTGGTTCCTTCAGCTGGCCACCTTGTCTGAAGTGAATCCAGGGGCACCCCTGGTGCACTGGCTTAACTGAAAGGCAAGTGTGTGTTACCTGGGAGCTAATCAGCAGCGGCATCTGCCTTGTCTTACCGGCTAAGAGTGGATCAACAGTTAATGTGCACCTTGATGAACTACCTTCCAGTGGGTTCTCCAGCTGGCCACCTTGTCTGAAGTGAATCCAGGGACACCCCTGGTGTACTGGCCTAGCTGAAAGGCAGGTGTGCTTGGCTTAGGAGCTAATCAGCGGCGACATCTGCTTTTACTTACCAGCGAAGAAGTGGATCAGCAGTGAATCACTGCTCCATGTCTGGAACTGCAACTTACGGTTTCTTGGGCAGCTCCACCTTGTCTGACGGTTAATCCAGGGACACCCCTGGTGTACTGGCCTAAGCCTGAAGCAGGGGAAGAGCTTGCCAGAGGACTGGCAGCAGCATCAGCCCTGAAGGCGACAACTGAGTGGTCTTTCAAGCGATATTCCCTGGTGTGACACAGTTATCTGGTGGATTCAGAGTTAATTACTTTTCCAGCCTGGAGTGCTGCTTACTACTGGAGTGACCTTCTAGTGCTTTATCATAATGTGTTGGAGAATTCTTCTATCTTTTCTACGGTATTGGTCAGCCGGTGAGGCCCTCATGTCACAGGCCACCTTCTGAATCAGCAGTAGTGCTGCGAATCCAGGGTGCTCAGCACACTGGCTTAGCCCCCAACTCTGCCAGCGACCTGGTACTTGCTTACTGGACTGGGGAGTGAGCTTCTATGCCAGCCATGGTTCCCTTGATTAGCAGTGGTGTTGTGAATCCAGGGGTGCTCAGCACACTGGCCTAGCTTACACCGCTGCGTATCAGTGCTATTCTTGGTGTCGGGGAGTTGCCCTCACTTTATTTCATTGTGCTCTTGATGAACTCTGGCCCAGCTAATCCAGAAGTGCTCAGCACACTGGCCCAGCTTTAACCCTTCCTCGCACGAATATTCTGCATCTGCTGCTGATTCAGAGCGCTGAAGCACAGTGCTGGACCTTTAGGCGTTCGCTGGCCGCACGCGTTTCGTTCTTTCGCTTGTTCAGCAAGGCGAATCCAGGAGCACTCAGTGCACTGGCCTAAGCCAGTCTGAATCAAGCCTCCAGTCTACTGGTGAACGAGCTTTGCGCTGAGAGAGGGGACTCTTCCTTGGTCCCATTGGCTGAGCATCAACACAGTACTTTACCACGGAGGGCGAGGCAGAGCCAAGCGCTGCCTCTGTCCAGTCCAGAGAACGTGAGGCACGACGGCTGGCGCGAGAGCGGGTCAGTCAGGACCTTGACACGGAATATATGAGCGCAGAGGGGTCGGGCTCAGAAACCACTCCCTCCGCACCGCCATCACCAGCAGCAACAGCGCTCGCAGCAACAGCACTCGCAGCAGCAGTAGCAGCCTCAGCGCCTGCAAACCAGTTTCTCTTTGCGCTTGACGACGTAGACGAGATGGATTACTATGACAGGGAGAGCCACTCACTTGACAAGGAAGACGTCAAACTCCAGTACACTGGTGGTAAGAATGAGGACAGAGCGCTCTTCATCAGGCGTTTCGTGGACATGGTAGCGAAAGTGCAGCGGGCTTTTGAGGCCAAGAAGCGTAGGCACACGAAGTCAGCATCTTTCCATGCGCTCAGTCAGCAGCAGAAGAAGGCCTTCGCTGAGTCCAGGCCAGACTTCAGATCATTGTGGGATAGCATACCCTCGTTTCTAGCAGGGGACGATCATTCCACCTCAGTCGCTTATGACTGGTGGTGCGCTGCCTACCTGAAGGATGGCGTCATGGCTTCACACGCTTGTCATGTCCTGAAGGATCTTACCATGAGAGATGCCTACCAGGGATCTGTGCGTTGTGCGCAGCCTCCTTTTCATGAGCTGGCGCCAGGATCAACCTGGGCAGTTTGCAAGGTGTTCGAGGATGGTGATGAGGATGGCGAGGCGTCTGATGAGTGGGCAGGCGAGGGAACCTCCACTAAGGGTCTCACGGGGCCAGATGGCACTGAAGATTCTCACTACTTTTGGGCCTTGAGGGCTTTCGTTGCAGAGCTCGAAGCTAAATTCTTGATGAAGGGCACCAAAGAGAAGGAGGATCTCTTGATCGCCAAGCCGCAGACCAACGAGCAGGACGGCCTCGCCTACGTGAAGAGCTGTCGTCGCAGGGAGGCAGCACTCAACACCGGCAAGAGGGTGGAGGACTCCGTCGTCAGGCAGGACATCGAGGAATGCATCAAGGGCCTGCGCATCAAAGAATACCGAGATCGCGTGTCCGAGCAGCTGCGTGTCAGCCATCCTGCCCCCAACAAGGTCACATGGGAGGACCTGGAGGTGATCGTGGAGGTGCAGGACAAGCTGAAGAACGATGCGGAGGCTTGGGCTCTCACACTGCAGCAGGAGCTGGTTCGTAGGCTCAACTGCGTGTACTCCTGCTACGAGGCCAGGCAGATGGGGCTTGACCTGGCTGCACTAGTGTCAGCCATGAGGCGCTCGGGTTCTGCCTCCAAGACTGGGGACAGACGCAGGGACCCCAAGAAGAAGGATCAAGCACAGCATGGTGGCGACGACGCCAAGAAACCTGCGAGCGAGGGAAGCGAACAATGCCGAGCGTCAGAAACCTTCTTACAGCAAGGTGCCACCACCTGATGCTTCGAAGAAGTTCCAGTGTGACTGGTGCTTCACGCGCCTGCCCCACTCTCCAGAGCGCTGCTACACGGGGTGTCGTGAGGCCCGGGTGCCGCCCAACTTCCATAAGGACAGGCAGAACTCCAAGTGGCCGGACGAGGTCAAGAATGCCCAGATGCGTGCCTACAACATCGCACACCGCTTTGATAAGCACAAGATGGGGATCACCACCAAGGAGTGGCTTAAGCTCCCCGAGGCCAAGCAGAAGCAGCCGCAGCAGCCGCAGCAGCAGCAGCAGCAGCAGCAGCAGCAAGTGGCTGCCAGTGCCGAGGTTAAAGAGAAACTCGCCGCAGAATTGACAGGTCTCCAGGCAGGGTCACCTCCAAAGGATGACAAGATCGCCGATGCACAGGCCCGATCAGAGGTCAGTGATGCGGAGACTGATCACGACTCCCACTTCACCCAACAGGCTGAATACGAGGAGGATGAGCAGGACTGCCCTGCTGGGGGTGGGCTGGAAGGTGGTCATGGTGTTGGCATCGATCACGCACCGAGTCTCCAGGCCAGCGCCGCTGTCGCCTTGGGCAGCACTCAGCAGATGCGGGGCTTCCAGGTCAAGACGCCGGAGGAGTTCAACAGGGCCGCTCAGGTGCCTAGAGCCGTTCCTCCCGACGTACTCAGCAGGAAGGTCCACCTGTTGGCATCCAATCTTCGCAGCTCCGTGCGCGCCTGCTCGCAGATTGCTGCCATCCTGATATCCCAGAACGCCATCGACCTCCCGAAGGACATCGAGAACCTTTTGGCGCTGGAGGAGCTCATGGGCAAGGATCCGAATGATGCAACCGAACAACCCACCGAGGTCAACGAGCATGAGCTGGAGGACACGCACGCCACAGCGACGCAAGGAGTAAGAAGGGAGGCAGATGGTTCAGGACACTGCGCGACCGAGGAGGTGCCATTGGACGAGATGCCCAACGGTGTGGTCGACAGCGCCGCCGCTCGATGTGCAGCCGCTGCCTGCGTGGACGATCTGGGGGTGGTTGACTTCAGTGACCATGGACATGTACGAGCTGGCACCATCAAGACCTCCGCCTACGACGCACTGAGGGCAAAGATGACGCAGCACCTGACCGACGAGCAGGTGTTATTGATGGCTCAGGTGCAGCCCATCTGCAAGTTGCGGAATGCTACCCTGTATGAGGGGCTGGCGCTGGTGTCATCTGGTGGTGAGCTTATGCTATACCGGGCGATCCTCATGGACACCGGCGCCAACTGCAACATCATCTCTATCTCTGTTGTAAGGCGGCTGGGTCTCACAATTTATGAAGCCAGCACCGGCGCCAAGGTCACCAGATGTGACAACAGTCCCACGAAGTTCACCCATTACTGCTACGTGGACGTCATTTTGGCTGCGGGCACGCCGCACATGACGCTTCACCGGTTGTACGCCTTCGTGACCTTCGAGGCCGAGAACTCCTGGGACCTGTTGATAGGCACTGGGCCGTTGAAGAATTCCCTGATGATTGACATCAAGTTGGGAAGTTGCGTGGCCGTGTCGCATGCGCCGAAGATTTTGGGCATGGATGCTCAGGTGGTTCTTCCGCTGGTCGACATGACAACACCCAAGCATCCTCACCAGCCCAGGAGGATGGACCCAGTGGTATGTTTGCAATCGGAGATCTTTGGGCATGAGACGGAGTGCGAATGGCTAGGGTGCCCACCCCTGAGCACGAGGGAGGAGAGGTTTGCTGCCTCTGGGATTCGGTCTGAGCACATCCTTGACGGCTATGAGTCGCCGGTGGGGTCACCACTGCCTTCGTCAGAGCCATCTGCTGCGCCCCCTAGACCCCGAGTCGCCACACGCGCAGAGATCGAGGCGAGGTCTCGTGTTCACACATGTTCGCTTGAAGGAGGTCGAAGGAGCCACCTGGCGCTACTGGCGCCCGTCGAGCTGGCAGTGTCGGAGCGCATGCTTGCGCAACTTTACGCAGCACCAAACCCCTGGGTGGGTGGGCGCGCGAAGTGGGTCACCGATGGCCAGTTGACTGGGGTTCGCCCGCCTCTGGACGTTCGTCTTGACCACAACTGGGCGGATCAGAGACTGTACCTGGACCGGCACCATGTTGCGCGTCTTTGCCGCATCCTTCAAGATCTCCCTGAGGACATGCCAGCCAAACCTTCCCGGGAGCATGTCTGTGTGGAGTTCGTCCGCTGCCTCGAGCAGAAGTGGGTGATGGTGGACCAGCTGATGCCCCCTAACTGGCTGTATGTGGACCAGAAGTTGGATCACGATGAGAATAAGGACCGTTGGGTGCTCAAGGGGAGCTATATGACACACGTGCCATCCCCTGCCAACAAGCAAGACGTCGTCAAGCCCAGGGAGCAAGGCAGAGCGCTCGATAGCCTCAACTCAATCCAGCGACTGCAGCACACGCTCCAGGAGCTGTTCACGTACCCCAGTGGTGAGGTCGCTGGCACCCTCATGTGGGATCTGAAGGAGCGTGTCCTCTGTGTACAACCGAGTGCAGCCACGCAGCACCTCGAGCTGATGCGCTGCACGCTCGATCATGCACGCGTGTACAACAGTGAGGAGTTGCTGGATGAGCTTCAGCTCCCTCACTGGTACGAGAGCGCTGGTGTCTGGACGTACCAGCTGCTCAGGTACCTTCGCCCGGTGGACATAGAGTCCCTCTCAATTGGCATCCTCCAACAGTACGATCTATATGGCAACGTAGCGCCACCTCTGGAGCTCATCTCTCTGGGCTCGAGCACCAAGTACTACCCGGTGGGGGATGGTCTTGGGGGAACTGGTAGGGTGTTCTCCCAGAATGCCGCTGCTCAGGAGTACGTGCGCTTGGGGGAGATGAGGAAAATGCTCAAGGCATCCAACACCAGGCAGCAGGGCCATGATGCACTCAATGCAGATGCGGAGCGTAGGCCACCACCGCCCAACAACATGGTCAACTTCAGGCTCACGAAGCGAGCCCCTGCGCAGCCACCTGCTCCTGCCGCAGGAGCAGGACCATCCCGGGCTGTCGCAGGGCCATCTCGCGCCAGGTCTAGCAGCCACTCGCCACCTCGCTCGTCGCAGATTGCACGACCGTCTCAAGCTGTCGCGGGGCCGTCTCGGGCCAGGTCCATTGACCATTCGCCACCGCGCTTCGCGCACATCGCGTACTGCCGTACTCCGTCGCCTTCGTCCAGCGGCCATGGGACCGAGGATTTGGCGTCGTCAGATCCTGACAATAGCCCTCCTCGTGGGAGGTCGCCCTCTGCATCGCCTGCCATGACCAATGTTGGCTCGTGGGCGGACTCCGTCCGTGTTCCGCGTGATTCCCCATCAATTTCTTCGGGGGGCCCACCTCCTACGCCTCCGAGTCCGCCGCGGGCAGGTCGCCTGCCTCGGGCTCCTGGGAGGGTGCCTCCATCTCCGGCAGAGTCAGATTACGACGCTACACGAATGGCCACAGCATCCGTTAGTTCGGTGTGCCAATTCCTGTCCGTGGAGGAGGTGAAAGCCTTGAAGGATCGCCGCAACCTCACTGTCTTTATGATACGGTTTGGCATAACGTTATATGATCGGTGCAGACGCCAGCGCGTCATGTACCAGCTTGGCGTGTGCAACAAGGAGCGGGGTCTCAGGCTGCGGAAGCATCCGGGCATCACCAGCAAAGTTGAGAAGAAGCATAACAAGACCATCGCATGCGGGAACAATGGCTGGCGTCTCCCTCTTGGGGGACAGACTACGTCTTCCAGCCTCCTGGAGGCCATGGTTTCAGCCTGGGCTGATTTGTCGCACCGTGACTCAGGGCACAGGTTGCCGGGGGTCATGCGCGGAACGTCGCGTTCGCGCTGTGTCGCTACGTAGAGACTGGGGCGGCGCACGTGCTGCGCTGCATGGCGCACCCGAATGCCACGCCCGTGTACTACGTCTTCCTGGAGGACGAGCGGTGTCTTTCTTGGCATGCTGAGTTCACGATATGGCTGGCACAAATTTTACCAAAGGTAATACCTGGTAAAAGTAATACCGGTATTTTACCCGGTATTACTTTACCCCAAATTTCATTACCCCAGTGCAGGGTGGTATTACCGCATTTTACCAAATTTTCATACCTTTGGTAATACCGGGTACGAGTATTACCGGGTATTACCTCCGCCATACCATCGATTTTACCCTATTTTACCATGAAATTTCGCGCCGATTACCCGATTACCTTACCGAAATGGCCGAAATCTGTGACATAAAAATTTTGGGAAATTTCGAAATTTCGAAATTCGTGGAAAAAAGCCAATAGCAAGTTTCGGGAACGATGGGCGAGGTTCCAATGTGCAACATGTGGTTGATTCGACACAGTTTTAATACATTAGAGGTTCGTTAAAGCCGCTTTTCTTGAATATTGCCAAATTTCCCATCCCGGTATTACCCTAGTAATACCGGGTAAAGTAATACCGGTATTTTACCTGGTATTACCAAGGCCCAAAATCCTTTACCCGGTAAAATGCCAGCTATAGTTCACGAATGAGTATTTCGAGCGGGACGACCGGAAGTTCACGTGCTTGCAATGGGGGACCAGGGAATCGGCCGCGCCATGGTTGATGCCAGCCCTGGGGGCCTTGGAGGCGCTGCGTCTTCCGCCGCCGCCGCCGCCGCCACCGCCCGCCCGTCAGGCTCGCGTGGCCGAGAGACCCGAGCACATGGATACGGCCTCGCGAAGGAATGTGCACGAGGTTCGAGACCCCCCTGCACGTCAACAGCCGGGCGCGGGCGGTGCTGCACGCTCGTCTGCCCCTTCTGTCGATCGCCATGGGGCTGCTACCCATGTCGTTCATGCACCAAGGGCGTCCAGGATGCCAGCCGATCTCACGTCGCGGTGTCCTCCTTCTCCAGCTGCTTCGATATGCAGCGCAGAGACGCAGGCGTTCGAACGCCATACGGACGAACAGCGTGAGGCGCAGAGGCAGGCGCATTTTCAGCAGGGCTCCCCGGGCGCAGCGGGCGGGTGGCCCTGGTGAACGACCAACGCTGTGGCCGTGGGCCGCCTGCACGGGCGGTCCACTTGCGGCCAGGTGTCCTGCGAGCGTGTATCTCGTTTGCAGGCAGTGCAGTGGTTTGGTGGTGGTTGGGACGCGGTCCCGTTCCCATGGTCGCCGTATGGGCGATGTGGGAGGCAGTAGCTTGGCACTTGTCGTGGTGCCCCTTTCAAGTTTGTTGGAGACGTTTCGTGGCCTCATTTTTGCGCCAGCTGCCCGTATGGTGGTCGACTGCTCGACGTTACCCCCTTCGTGCATCTTACGGCGTCTGGGTCTTATGGGCTCTCGCCTACGTTTGGTACGTTGGGCTCCTTATCTTGCGCGCCGCAGGCATCTATGCTGGCATGCACCGTGTGCGTGCGGGGGATTGGATGGTGATGCCCCTTCGGGTGGTGGTCGTTTCCTTGGCGTGCTGGTCACGGTGTGCGATCGTCCTCCTCTTCGTGGTCCTCGCCTGGCTTTGGGTTTGTGCCGACATCTACGCTGGGGACGTGGCGTGCCACGGCTCCTGTCGCGTGCGTTGCCCGCTGGACGCCGGTCACGTTCAACATGGCCGTGGATGGACCGTTCCGACCCTGCGCTTGTCCCAAGTCTTCTTGTTGGGCCGCGTGCGCCTGCCCGCTTTGCCCGCCAGATTGGACAAGCCTCGCTTCGCGGCGCGCTGGACACGGCTCCGACGCAATCTCCGCCTTCACCGCGTCGCCAGGGAAGATATCTTACCCCGATTGGCCGGCCCCGGGCCGAACTGAGTCGCCAAAATGAGGCCCGGGCCGAAGAGGGGCCGAAAGAGAAATTGCTTTGGGGCCGAACCAATTTGGCGCAAACTTCTAAAATTTTGATGAAAATTTTGCGATTTTTGCATTTTCCCATACTTAAGACTAAAATTTTCGCGCCTGCGGCGGGCATTTTGTAATTTGGACCGGGCGGGCCGAAGGCGGGCCGAAAGAAAATTTGATTTGGGGCCGTACCAGCTCAACGGAAGATATCTTCCCTGCGCGTCGCACAAGCCGCCTACATGGCGCTTGTCCTTGCAGTCGTGGTCTTCGCTGCTGCTGGTGGGAGTACTCGCTTTGCGCACGGGGGGTGGAGAATCATCATGGCGTGCTTCTTCGCTTCGAACTCGCCGGTAGCCGCAGCGCATTTCAATCGAATTTTGCGGTTTTTTCTGCTTTTGTGCGGAATCTTGTGGGTCGCTGGCAAGATGACCGAGTGTGCGCCTACGTATGGTGTCACGTCACCCACACGCAGCGCCTGGGGTTCGTCCCCCTGCACTTCTTGGGAGGCTCAGCAATCCTCAAGGCAATGGGAGCCTGGCTGGGTGGCCAATGTCGCGGAGCAGGATGAGGTCTTGCCGTACACCGTGCTGGACGAGCTTCAACCTCTGGGTGACACGACAGTGACCAAGGACGAGGCAGCGTGGCTCGACACTGAGCTCAATGCCACGTTTGGAGGACATCCTGACTTCAAGGAGGAGCACTGGGAGGAAATGCGGAATGTTCTTCGCAGGTGCAAGACCACCTTTGCCAACAGTCCTCACGATCTGAAAGGCTACAAGGGTAAAGCGGAGCACAACACGTTCTCCATTCCTTTCGTAGACGAATCCAAGGCCGCCTACCAGAGACCCAGGAAGTACAGTCCGGGCGAGCAGGAAATCATCGATATTCATTGCAAGGAACTTTTGGAGTATGGCTTTATAGAGCCAGCAGCCAAGCATTGCAGGCATGCGAGCAACGTGGTCGTAGCTGGCAAGAAAGATCACGAGACTGGCCTGTGGACCCAGACGAGGTTCTGCGTGGACCTCAGGGGTGTCAATCGACACTCCCTCAAAGACAATACGCTGCCGCACCGACCAGAGGAGCTCTACCAGAAGGTGGCGAAGGCTAAGTTCAAGACCACGCTGGATGCCACCAAAGCTTTCCACCAGATTCCCATGGCCACGGAAGAGGACAGGAGCAAGACGGCGTTTTGGTGGAAGAATCAGTTGTACCAATACACCTCGATGCCTTTTGGTGCAGCTGGAGCTACTTCTGCGTTCGTAAGAATCATGGACTACGAATTACGGCACTTGCAGCATTGCACGGTGGCGTACGTCGATGACGTAGTGGTCTATACGGATTCCACGCCTGAGCAGCATTTGAAGGACGTTGAGGACGTACTTCGCACCTTGGGGGACGCTGGCATCCGTTTGCATGCAGGCAAGAGTACCTTTGGTGCAGCCACGGTGGACTTTCTGGGCTATCGCATTGGTCACAACTCCATTGGCGCGCAAGAAGCCAAATGCAAGGCCATCCAGGAGCTTCCAAGCCCTCAGGACAAGACTGGGCTCCGCTCGATCTTGGGCATGATGAACTACTATAAGGGCTTGGTGGGTGAGCCAGGGGGGCCAAACTACTCTGAGATGGCCCGCCCTCTCAATGACCTGCTCAAAAAGGAGGTCACTGACATCAAGGCAGCCTGGGGGAAGGAGCAAGACCGAGCACTTCAAGAACTTAAGGATGCTCTCTGTTCTGGGAGGTGCCTGAGGCCTATCGATTACAACAGACCCCTCATATTGTACACCGATTGGAGCACCTATGGCATTGGCGCAGTGCTGGGCCAGAAGGACGATGATGGAAAGGAGTACATTTGTATGGCAATCAGCCGATCCCTGAGTAAAACGGAGAGACAGTACGCCAGCTTCAAAGGGGAGATGCTCGCAGTGGTATGGGCAGTGCGCACACTGAGGCAGTACTTGCATGGAGTCCACTTCACTTTGGTGACCGACCACTCACCGCTCACCACCCTGATGGAGAAGGCCGATCTCCAAGGGCAACACCTACGCTGGGCAATCAGTTTGCAGGAGTTCGACTTCACTGTGAAGTATCGTCCAGGCGCCAAGAACAGCAACGCTGACGTGCCGTCTCGCTACCCACTGCCATCCACGACGGATGAGACTGGAGCGAGGCATGAAAGGGAGAAGGTGACTGCGTTACACGCAGGCGTGGGGGAAGTTCACGCGAAGGACTTCGGTGACCACTTGTGCTTTATGTTGGCTGGGGATACCTTCCCAGGGGAAGAGGCCACGCCAGAGGTGCAGGTTGCCAACTACTGCAGGATGGCTGCCATGGAGCAGCTGGGCACAGGACCAGTCCCTACAAATTTAGGACGCCTGTACCCGACATGTACCCGGCATGTACTTTGGCAAGGTACATATGTACCTACCCACTCCCAACTTGGGGCCCAAAACTCAGTGAAAATCCGAGTTGTAAAAAAGTGCAATATTTTCACATATATGTCAAGGCCATGAGTGACTAAGACATCCTTGACAAGTTTCGATGTAAACAAATGAGTTATTCCTTCAGAAATGGACATCCGGAAAACAGGACTGGCGTGTACCTACGTGTACCTACATGTACCCCGTCGACGGGTACACACTTCCAGAACGGTGCATGCGGGGTGCATGTGTACGCAATCGAGTGCGTACACATGCACCCAGCATGCACCGGGCGGGTACATGTAGGTACATGCCGGGTACATGGTTCCTCGTACACATGCACCCAACGTGTACCATGCAGTACATGCTGAGTACATGCTGGGTACATGGTGTCTCGTACACATGTACCAGCCATGTACCAAATGGCAGACTAGTGCATGTTGGGTACATGTGAACGCACCCCCTTAGTACGACGTGGGTACATAGTTACCCCACGCGTGTTATATATGGCGTGCACGTGTACCGACAATGTACCATGTGTGAATTTAACAATTCACCATAACAAAAACGATCATTATATACAATTACATTTACCTATGTTTATCTATCATGCCTCATCGTCACTGGGATTCCCATCTCGGACAATCTGCTCAAAGAAGTCGGCTAGCGGATCCAAGACCACCGAGGTTTCCATGCAAGGATGCTTTCGAATCACCACTTGAGAAGCAATCTCCTCGGCAAGCACAAACGGTTCTTTTCGATCGAATTCAGTGGCCAGATTCTCTGGGTCCAAGACGTCGAAACACTTTGAAACACTTTCCGCTCCTATGATGGAATGCCTCGCACGCAAAGCGGCCGTTAAAGCTTTAGTTGGCTTCTTGAGCCACGAAACCTTGACAAACACGTACGGTCTTCCTCCAAGCTCCACTCGATAGATGTCATCCACCCGGCCAAACCTGGAATACAAGCATCACCCCCTCCCGACATCAAGCACGTATGCACCATCACATCGATATCAAATCAGTCTCGCACCGCTTGGCTCGTGCATGTTCGGCCCGCACACTACTGCACACTGGTACATGTGCACCCAAGACGTACCCAGTATGAAGACATGACGGGTACACATGCACCCACGCGTTCCCATGTTAGGTGTGTATGTACCGAGGGTGTACGGGTACTGGTGGTACATGATTGTGCACTCACCGGTCTGTTTTTGCCTTTTCCTTTGTTCGCTCGCGACCTTTCGTCCTCACCCTCTCGACGTAAAAAGATCGGAAGTAACATTGCACTGTCTTGAACTTTTTGTCCATGGATGCGGTCCGGAACTTCATCGTACCCACTTGCACTCGATTGAACTTGCGGCATCGAGGAGGGCAACCTTCGAGTAGAGCGCGCTCATACTCTGTGTATTGTCTTCCCAACCATGGGGTGGGGTCCAGGTCGATGTGCATCTTGTACTTGGCGGTACCCGGTGCGCCTTTGACCTGAAGGTGCGCCGTCTGCAAACAACACATGGCGCCTAAGCACTACGGAAATGCCGGGGACGTATGTACCGCGCGTGCACTGCATTACGGGTGCAGGCTAAATACACGTGTACCGGGCCAGCACTGGAAACGGTTGCGACCGGGTGCACACGTACTGACCTATGGTACATGGTTGGTACACGTGCACCCGCAATGTGCACACGTGCACCCGCAATTTCCGATTTTTTTATTTTTACGTCCGCCCTTTCCATACACTGCACTGTCTCTCTTTCGTCGCGTTTCGGATTTATACCGGAGTAGACACTTGACACTACTATCGACTATTCTTAATTCTATGTTTAAAATAATTAAATATTATCGCACCGAAGGTGCATATATTCCTCTCGTAATATCATATCTTGAATCTAACAATCTATACCGTACTCCGTACACGTCTATTGTAATTGTATCCAGTCGGCCTTTTAAGGGTACCCTTAAGTATAAATATATCTACAGTATAGATGGCAGCGGTGTCACTTCATGTATCCCTCCACCTATTCACATTCAGAATTCACGCATCGTGGCGAATCGCTACTGAGACGTGTCAGGTGTCACTACCCGTAGGAACCTTTGGGGGGGAAACCCCGGCGTGCCACATACTAAAGCTTTGCAAATTGCAATGGGCCATCCCATGGCCATGACATGTACATCGCGATGTCGATGTCGATGACGATGACGGCCCAGAACCGCCGAACATGACAGAATCAACAATCATGATTTGCAATTCAGCGATTCGGAGCGGTCAGACGCGAACACACATTTCCTCGTGCGGTTGAGACGTTGAGACCGTCGAGTGTTGAGACATGATATCGCAACATTCATTTTGGTTTTCCGTCGCTGAGCGGAAAGGGCAGGCAGCCCTTATTTGACTTGATGGATATGAACTATCTGCGTGATATTGAGAACGCATATGGTTCGTATCTTATTCCCTGGACTGTTAAGAACCCGTGGGTACCAACATTCTTCGGATCAAGTAACCAATTCTCTTGAACCATGGGGGATATAATAAGCGATCGGAAATGTGAGTTCGCGTGAGTATGCAGGTTTTCAAGAATGTCTTAGGTTCAATATTTTACACGAAAGCGTTCGTTACGATGAAAGTGCACTCACATCTAGTATAGAACACATTCATAGTACAAATGATTTGACAACTCGCAAACAGTTGGCATGTTGGGACTCGAACCCAATCCGGGATGTATTCAGCGTACATCCCGGACACCATGCATGCCATATTACTTTGACTATTGAAACCCGCATAAAAAAGTCGTAGCGTGAAATATTTCAAGTTGACAATGCGTGACAAATATAAAAAACAGTGATGAGCTCAAGGGCTACGAAAGGAAATCAAGGAGCTCTAGGGCTCGAAGGAAATCATGGCGGGAAGAGGATGGTTGGTCGCAGAGATGAACTACCACGCGCCACCTACCACAACGAAAGCGAAACCTGACGAAAGCGTTAGCATGCAATTCAAATACAGTAACAAACTTTTACACCCAGGTCAGTGGGGAAAACAGGCACAAAGTGTAAATATGCACAAACCAACAAAGAATGGGGCGGTATGGGGGGGCGCATTGCGGTGAACTATTACCGCATACACTATATTTGCAAAATCGAGTCATTCGCGGAAATTGCCGCAGAAAATGTGCAAAATCGAGAACTCCCAAAGAACATTACTCACAAATACCGACGGGACCACTTGTGAAGCAGCCATACATTAACAAACAGCATGGGGGAAACGGGAAAACAGAGAGCTGGGAACCAACCGTACCGTAAATTGGAGCTTTGAATCTCACGGGCTACCTGCACAATCTCCGACACGCCCACAAACCGCGCTTTCCGTTTACACATAAACAATGAAAAATAGTGAAAAGTGAAAAATAGTGAAAAGTATAAAGCTGGAGTAGCAGGCAGTCATGAGAAACCCGAAATAAACTAGCTATATGAGGGGGGGAAAGAAGGCGGTACGACAGCTGCCATAAGGCAGCAGCTGAAGGACAATGGCTGCGGATAATATTACCAGAGTGGGGCTGGCGGCTTGCGCCGCCAAGTTATTACGAAGGGAAGATTGTCTGAGAGGGGCGCGTGTCGCAGTGACATCATCATAACGTGTGACACCGCGACCGCAACTACGATGCTTCAGGTGTGAGTGACACAAGAAGTCACATACTACTAGATACTACTATACCCAATA